>WEKX01006283.1:0-85949 GCA_013390025.1 Pitta sordida | reverse complement strand
GGGACACGGGGCCAGGACACGGTGCCGGGACGAGCACAGGGGCTGGGGAGGGGGCGGGGGGGGAGCATTGGCGCGGGGTTTTCGCTGCCAGCGGCAGATGAGGAAGCGACAGTGTGGCTGAAGAGCACTCTAGGGATTCACGGGGGGGTCCCCCAAGGCAGACAGGGTGCAGAAACGCTTCCCTTTCCTCCCCTGTGCTGCGAGGGCCCGTGGGGAGGAGTTGCAGAGGCTCCCCAGCACTCCTGATTGGCTGGGGGTGGCACGATGGGCATGGCCCGCATGCATATTCATGACCTGCATGTATTTGCGAGTTTGACGTTTTGTGAGACCTTTGACATGACCCGTTTCTCACAAATGAGGGGGTATAACTGTACTTATATTTTCTGGTTTTCTCCTTCTGTTCTTTTAGGCCCAAGAGTTTCCCTCCAGCCCTGATGTAAATAGCTCGCTGACTGTTGAACACCTTGAGGGCTACGAAGAGATGCGTTTAGAACTTGACCAGGCTGAGCTGAGGCAGAGGGAACTTCAAGATCGTATTCACCAGCTAGAAATGGAAAACCAGCAGCTTCAGGCAGCTGTCAGCATTCAAAAAGAACAAGTACAGGTAGAAAAGGAGAAGAGCAATAACTACAGTGAGGAGAACTCCCGGCTGACAAAGATGATCTCAGAGTTACAGAAGCAGTGTGAGGTCTCACACTCCACTCAGAGTACTGTCCACGACCTGCAGAAGTGCCTACAGTCACTAGAATTAAATGCAGTGGAGCAGCAGAAGGAATACTCAACAAAAGTGGAGCAGCTGTTAACCAGCAAGGAAGATTGTGCCTCTAAATTGCAGGTTTCGAATCAGGAGCTGGAGACCTCGAGGGCTTTGGTTGCCGTGAAGGACCTTTGCATTGATGAGCTCAAAGCCAAGCTGAGTTCCACAGAACAGAATAACCTCAACCTCCTTGCAAAAGGTGATGCTGCCTTGGACGAAAAGGGACAGCAAGCCACAGCCCAGTGTGACTCTGCCCTACAAATACAAGCATTGTTAGAGAAGCTTCAGGAGATGGAAAAGGAAAAGGCATATATGCAAAGACTCAATGATGAACATGCATCTCAGCTGAAAGCAGCAAAGGAGGAGCTGCAGCTGAAAGAAAAGGCACAGAAGGAACTGGAATCCAGGTACAATCGCCTCACTGCTGACTCCAAAGAAGAGAGTGAGAAGCTGACTGGGAGCCTGGAAACCATGGCAAAGGAAAAGGATGCACTTCAGAAGGCCCTGACTCTGAAAGGAAAGGAGATGACTGAGCTCCAGACCCAGGTAATGGGGTCGCTGGCTCAGGTGGGGTCATTGGAAAAAAGTCTTGAGGAAGCCAGGAAAGAAAAAGAGAAACTTGAGGAGGAGTATGGTAGGAGGGAAGGAGCACTGAAGCAGGAAGCTCATTTGCAAGCAGAGCAGCTTGAACTACAGGAGGGACGCTTATCAAAGGTGAGTCAGACTGTGTGTAGCCTTGAGGAGCAAAACCGGAAACTCATGTCTGAGAAAGAGCATCTCGGGCAGAAAATCAAGGAGCTGGAGGAGCAGATGGAGCAGCAAAACTCTGCAGTTAGTGAACTGGATGAGGAGAGCAGGAAGCTGAAAACGGAGAATGTGAATTTGCAGCAGTCCAAGAACAAGATGGAAGAGAAGCTGAAAAATCTGGAAGCTTCTAAAGCTTCCCTGGAAGCTGAAGTAGCCAGGCTGAGAGCCTCTGAGAAACAACTTCAGGGTGAGATAGATGATGCCCTGGTGTCAGTTGATGAAAAAGAGAGAAAGCTCCGGGATGAGAACAAACAACTGGATGAAGACTTGCAGAATGCCAGGAGGCAAAACCAAATTCTGGAGGAGAAGTTAGAGGCTCTACACTCAGAATATGAAGAACTAAGACAAAGAGAAGAGACCACCAAGGAGTCTTATGCCTCACTTGAAGGACAGCTAAAGAGTGCCAAACAGCATAGTTTGCAACTGGAAAAAAGCTTGGGCACCTTGAAGGAAAGCAAAGACTGTCTCCAGTCACAGCTCACAGAGAAGGAAGTAGAACTGCAAGGGATGGAGAGCCAGTGTGAGCAACTAAGAGCAGAAGCTGAAAGACACAGAAAGAAAGCAGAGGCTCTTGAGACAGAAAAGCTCAGTGTTGAAAAGACATGCCTTCATCAGACAAAGCTTATAGAATCGCTCACATCAGAAAAGGAAGCAGTAGAAAAACAGCAACTACAGCAGGCAGCTTCCCTGGAGAAGGATGCAAAAGAGCTGGCCTTCAGACTGACCATGAGTGAAGAGCAGTTGGAGGTCAACCGAAGTGAAGTGTCTAGGCTGCAAGCAGAAGTCCTCGACCTGCGAGTCAAGCTTCAGCAGGCCACTGATGAGAAAGAGAGAATGAGAGGTGAGCTGTCAGTCACTGCAGCTGTCCTGAGTGAGCAGAAGGTGCTTGTCCAGCAGCTGAAAGAGCAGAGTGAGTCTCTCAACAGAAACCATGTTCAAGAACTGGTGCAATGTAAAGAAAGGGAAGAAGTGCTGAAAAAAGAGCAGGAGACAACAGCCAATCAAAAAGCTGAGCTGGAAAATAATTTACTGGACCTGAAGGAAGAGCTATCCAAAGTTAAACATTACTTGGAAAATGCTAGAATGGAAAACGAAGACAACAAAGATCTCCTCCACAGGACCAACACAGATATGGCTGAACTTGGCATTCAGATTTGTGCCTTGACCTCTGAAAAGATGGATGCAGAAGAGCAGTTAGCCCAGGTCACAGAGAGGCTCAAAGAACTGGAAGAACAGGCAGCAAAGGAACAGAAGAAGCTGAAGCTTGACATCTCTAATCTCAGAGAGGAGAACAAGAGCCTGCAAGAGAAATTAGAGGAGGCTCAAATATGTGCCGCAGCTGTCCCAAGTCTGCAATTGCAGCTGGAGACAGTAAAGAAACAGGCACAGAGTTTCCAAGAGACCAGCCAAGAAGAGCTATCTGCAATAAAATTTCAAATGAGCACAGAGATTCTAAATTATCAGACAAAATTCAAGGTAAATTAATGCAATTGTTGTAGCTGAGGGAGCGGCTTTACCACCTGCTGCAGCAATTACTGCATGAAATCCTATGCTTTGTGTGGGTCAGGCTCTGAGGCTAGCATGCAACTAACCTTAGCCTGGGAATCTGAAAATGTCTCTACACTCATGACCTAGGCCTATCTGAGGTAAAATAACTCTTTGGAGTTTTATAGACAGTGTGGCCATCTGAGCCCAGTGGAGAAGCCAGCCATTACTGGAGAAGGTGATGATTTCTTATGTTGGCACTGAAGGTGACATCTGCTGTAACCATTCCCTCTGGTCACAGCTGTGGTTATTTTCTTTTTTTTTGGTGGGAATATTGCAAGACCTGTTCCCAACACCCATAACACTGCTTCTCCTTAGAACTCATTTTGGTGAAAGCAAACTTAGACTGAGACCAGATGCTTTTGCAGTTCATTCCCTTGTGTTTTTGCTTTCAGCTGCTCAAGGTAGCAGCCATGAAGATCAAAGTTTTGCTTCCAGAAAAACGTAAGTCAGTCCTGTATGTGTGAAACAGCACACCTAAAGGCTGAAGATTTTATTGTTTGTGGTGGTTGATCAGAGGCTTGTGGCACTACATGAGCTTGACCTTCTTTTTGTTCAGAATTGTGATAGCAATTACCATTACAAAAAACAGCAAATGCAGCTAGTGTGCCACCACAGAGGAATTAACCTTGATTCCAAGAGTTGAGTGTCTTTCTAACTGTCTTTCATGAGCCTGACAGTGGTGCTGCATTTATCACACGCATGGCAGTAAGAGCACTCATGATTCATAACTGGACGTTTTGTAGATGGAGGCATTGGCACTAGAGGATTGCTAACCCCTGGCTCAATCTCTCTGTTAGGCTGTCAGTGAGGAGTGTGGGAAAGTAAGAGAGAAGCTTGAGGAGCAGAACCGACAACAACATGCTGCAGAGGAAGAGATTACAGAGTTACAGGTAGGTGGTTGATCTGATTTAAAACCAGAGGCATTTGTGTCAGCAGGCATTGGTGTTATAACTGAGAAGGCCATCAGCATTTCTGATGGCTGGCTGTGAGTCTTTTTCGAGGCTCTGGGCATCAGAAGAGGCTCCCTGCTCTCTGGGAAACTTCTGAGCCGCCTGGGGGGCTGGGCAGTTTCCTTCAGGTCGTTGACAAATTAGCAGTTAGCACGGCAGTTTTCTGTGATTCGGTGATCAGAATGCCACTGAGTAAATTCGGGGTGCTGCAGACGAAATACTTGGCAGCTGACAGTTAGTCACTAAAACAGATTCTGCTTTGAAAGACAGGTTTTATGTAAGACCTGGCTATGTGTTCCCTTCTTAAAAGGGGGTGCAGGTTTAAAGTATGTCTTTTCTAGGCTTTCCATGCCCACTGCACACAGCCATATGTCTGTTTGCAGGCTGCAAAGGCCACTGAATCAAAGAATTAACCTGAAAAATAACCCAGCCAGGAAAAAACAGAATTTGTGCAATGGATTTATCAAACAGTTGAGTTAGGAGAGTCTCACTGAGTTGTAAGGAATCCCTAAAGAAGAAAGTTAATGTTACTGAATGTGGCCCTACCTGCTAGCAGAAATACTACATATGCCTTGAGTTACAGTCAAGTATGTTGCATAAGGACTCCCAAGTTTGTCAGACTTCTCTGGTGAGACTAGCTGTGAAAGAAGTTGGGGCTTTTTTTCCATTGTCCTTCATATTTCCTACGGCTTTAATAAACAACATTTTCCTCCTGTTCGATTTTTTTTCTTTTGAAACTTTTAGGTGGCGATAAAGCTTTCAGGGTGTATTGTTTTGCCATTATCTTGAAGAAATTTTCCGTGATCAGGAGACAAAAGCTGACATGGACTAACAAGAATTACAGGCTTAATACTGTCTTACTTTAGAGTTTATCCCTTATTCAGTGTGACAGAAGTAATCAATCACTAGTACACAACTAATTACTGCCTGCTTATACAGTAATATCTTAATTGGTCATTTGGCTGTAACTGATTCTTCTGAAATGTTGTTAGCTGTCTTAGTAATTGCCCTATGCGTGGTAAAGTGTTGTTTTTATGTGTAAAGAAATACAACAATTTATTTTACTAGGCTGCAAACACGAGTTTGTCCAGAAAGCTGGATGAAGCAAGAGAGCAGCTGTCTGAATCAGAATCTGCACGGCTGCAGAAGGAAGAGGAGGTGACGTCTCTCAGAGAACTCTTGGAAAGGTGAAAGTTTGAATTCTTTACACAGCTGGTAATTGTAAGCCAGGATAAGAGACAATAACCAAAACACATTGAAAATTGCTGTGGTTTGTGAAGTACCATGTGCCGTGGGGTTTGTATAAGGCAAACTGTGCATGGGCACTGACAGGGATAATCAGATTGACACTTCAGATGAGAAATACGTCATTTCACAGCACACATGAACGCACTGTTTAGGTTTTACTGTATTGTTAATTTGGCTGATTACATAAGTTCATTACACGTCTTCCTTTATGAAACTGAAAGATGTTTTTATAACCTCATTTTTCCTTACAGGGAGCACAAAATTAAAACAATAGTTGTTCTTTTTTTGTAAGGAATGGAAAATTTATGCTTTTGGACAGTTTGTTTTTTCTGTCCTCTCTGTGAAGTTTCAGGGAATCAGTAAGAATTATGTGAATGGGACGACATCTTGCATGTCTTTCTTAGCAGCTTTAATTATCTAACTCAGGCTATGTTTTCAAGGTCTGTAATGTGGGGCTGTGTGATGGGGATAATCTGGCAGTCAGAGGTGTGGGCTCACACAGAGTCCAATGGGTTAACCACAGCCTATGTTTTTTTACATTTTTGTGCTGATATCTTCTGTTTTACTCCCAGAATGGTGCCCATCATAACCTTTACTGTAAGCAGGGCATCCAGGAAATTGCTGGTTGCTGACTTACGTTCACCAGATAGTGGATCTATGTGCACTTTCAGTGACGCAGAAAACTGGAGAGATTCTGTCTAGCTCTAAAAATTACACACACTCAGAACAATTTCACTGGAACTACCTGTTTATCAGGATGTAGGAGCCCTTTCTTCCATGGGGAACACTTGAATGCACTTAAGATAAAAGTTATTCTTAATTGCCTTTGTGTTTGGTCAGGATCCAAAGAGAAGCTGATGAAGCCAAAGAGAAGATTCTCCATTACACTGAGAAGCTCAGCAAGGTGGCAGCAGACAAAGATAGCAGTGACCAGAAGTTATTTGCTGAACTGGATGACCTGACAAGAACAAAACACTTCCTTGAGGAGCGTTTGATAGAACTTATCAGGTTGGCATCATAATAAACAGCAAGCAGAAATTAAAATCCTATCTTGGGATGTTGAGGGATGCTGCCTGGGTGGTCCAGTCTTGTATTCCTGAATTGAAGATACAAGTAATGGCGAAATTCGTCAGCAGTTGAAATTGTGCATTTCCATAATACAGTAAAAAAATAGAACACCCAGTATTATCTCCCTAATTTGCTGCCTGTTTTGCAGAAATATTTAGTTCTCTACATGGCATGTTTTTTTCTCCCTGTCTTCCCAGAAGCTTTTTGTCTATCTTTGTTTCTGAAAGCTCTTCAGAAGTTTAGAGTGGAAGAATTTTTACTGTGAAGCTTTCACCAGCATTCAAATTGGGGTTGGCTAACAGTAAACCAGCACTAATAACTTCTGTGTGTTTTTCTTTCTTTCAAATGTGTCTCTGCAGAGATAAGGATGCTTTGTGGCAAAAATCTGATGCTCTGGAATTCCAGCAGAAGCTTAGTGCAGAGCAAAGGTGGCAGGGGGACACAGAAGTTAATCACTGTCTGGACTGCCAGAGAGTTTTCTCATGGATGGTGCGCCGACACCACTGCAGGTCAGTTTGGTGAACTGTATTGCACTGTTTGAAAGCAAAATTCACTATGATTGTCTACATGGATGAAATATTTCTTAGTGTTTGCAGTCTATTGGTCAAAAACATTGGTACATGACATTGCAGAGGCTGAAAGAACACACGAGCTTACAAGAGGATATGAGACATTAATGGAAAGGTCCCTTGACATGCATTAAGGCAGAGATCTGGATGCAGCTCTGGCCTAGGGATTCTGTTAGCTTCTTGTTTCTGGAAACCGAGATAATCACACCCTACACAGTCCATTTCTTTGAAGGACTGCACTGCTGTCAAATATTCACTAAAATGGTTTTGCTGTTGTGGTAGAAGTATTCCAGAACAAATTCCAGCACGCAGTGCAATTATAAATTTGTTTACTTACACTAGGTATGTTCAGAGATAATTACCAATTGCAGAGTAATCTTTTTAAAAAAAAATAAAAATTAAATTATTTCCCCTACAGTTAGTATTTGTTATCCCATCTAGATTTATTAAAATATATTTAAGTGGATACATTTCAGGGTCCTAATGATGTTTGGTGTGGCCCTTTACTGTTCCTTATTCTCAAGACCTGATTTATCATGTAAGGAAAAAAGTACTGGGATTGTTTCAACTCCATATGAATGTAGACAAAATTCTATGGGGATTAGTGAATGGTGAAGTCATTTTGGGTAACAATTTCCAAATTACTCATTTCTACTAAAGTCTGTGAAAGCTGCTTATGTCTTCACCTAGTAACTATTTAAATAGTTATGAAAAACGAAACTTTGTGAGTAGCAGTCATCCCTGCTGGGTGCTTTTTTTTCATGAAAATCTTAGCACGCTCATTAAAAAGTAGTTGACAGGTTTAATACTGAGACACTTCACAGTGGAGAGGGCAGGAGGGATGGATGAATATACATGTATGTGTTTTCTTTCTGTGTTTTCTTTCCTGTCTGCAGGGGAGAGGGGTCATTATGAAGCAGAGAGTATAGATCAGTCCTTGCATTCAAATAGAGTTTTATTCTACCTGAGTATGAGATGTGGCCTATGTAATATTATTAAGTATATTTCTTTACTGTGTACTTAATATAAATATCACCAATTTGTATTGCATATCTGTGGGCACTTGATTGTTTCATGTATTTATATTTAAATGTGTAATTATTTTCTTTAGTATTTTTCTTTTTTTTCTGTTTTCATTGTTTATTAAGGTAGCAAAGTGTGAATGTGAATTTCTGTCCTGTGCTTGTCAAGAAGACTTGTTTCGCTTCAGAAAGGCACACAGTCTGTACTGTGGGTTCTGCCATGGATGTAGCTTTCGTATTTTTGCAGAAAACAAGACTGTTATGACAAAGCCCCAAACTCTGTCACATAGATATGTTCCAGCTGTGTGTGATGCTTTTCTAACACCTTTGGTTTTGAATCATTTCTAGAATGTGTGGTCGCATTTTCTGTTACTACTGCTGCAACAACTACATGGTTACAAAACCTGGTGGAAAAAAGGAGCGTTGCTGCAGAGCTTGCTTTAATAAGCCACGAGTCATTGTGGACAGTACAGATGACTCTGGATCCAGTGCCAACCAGGAAGGATCACCAGCTTCATTGGAATCACCTGTGTCACCATCCGAGAGAGCTTTCGGTCAGTTTACTTTCTGTATGCTGTGGAGAAATATGTAGGGTGCTTTGACAGTCTCCAAGAAACCACATGGTCACTTTTCTGCTCCAAGGACCTGCAGGAGGTCATGGAGTGTTTTCAGGGTGGGACTGATCCCATCTTTGAATTTGATTGGAATATTGACAGAAATATGCATGCATGTGTGTCAGTCAGCCTGAGGTTTTTTATTAGTTGTGGTACAGTCAGCCCTCTTTCACTTTGTGCCCCCCATATTGCTGTTTCACCTCTTAGCGGCATGATTTTTCAGCGTTAAAGGAGGCACCTTTTCCCAACTGAGCACGCGTAACCTGACGCATGAATATTCAATTAGGCAGCTGAATATGCAAATCAACCCACACAGCCACAGTGGTGGCAGCTCTGCCACCTGTCCTGTTCTTGCTGCGGTGACTCTGCTTTGCCACTGCCCCGGGCATGGCCAGGGCTCCGCTGCTTCACCACCCCCCAGCATGGCCACCACGGCAACTGATACACAGCAACACAGTGCCGAAACAGCGCCGGGGATTGTCTGAGGGTGTGGGGCAAATTTGCATATTAATGAGCTGCCATTCAACGCAAAAGTAGGGCTTCGTGGAACACGATTAACACCGCAGGTCCGTGATATGCGAGACCCAACTGTAGTTACTTAGTGCTTCTGTAAAGGTAAAGGAATGGCCCAGTCTTCCCCTTTAAGGGTTTTGCTTGTTTGTTTTCCAGACAACCAGCTAATATTATTTATGGTTCTTTTCATGTCCTTTTATGGCACAGTTGCAAGCGAATCCTCTAAACCACCAGATGATGCAGCATTTGATATAATCACTGATGAGGAGCTGTGCCAAGTGCAGGAATCAGACTCTCTCCACAATGAAACTCAGGTGGAAGAAGTGTCTCTGGATCGAAGCATGACAGATTTGTGAGTAAACATTGCTTCATGGAGAGGGGACTCTTTAGGGTTTGCTTTAGATTGTTCTTTGTTTTTCTAGTTTGGTGAGAGTAGACAACTTCTGTAAAAAGAGGAGACACCTCTATTCCCAGGCTGCATGTTGATTAGACCAACACAATGTAATTTTGACCTATTTTCACAGTCAGCATCAAATCTAGTAAATATAAACATCTCTCCCTCAACCTGCTTCTCCACAGCACAGGGGAGTAGTCCCAGTTCTGTGCTGTCATCAAGGCCAGCTGTCACTGTTAAAGTCAGCCTTCAGGCCACACCAGATCACTGGGCACACACGCAACTTAAATAAGAGCTAAGTGATACTGTCAGACTCACCATTGCTTAGTATGAACAAGGAGGTGAGGAAAAGTTGAGGAAAGATGTGCTTCCTTTATGACAGGCTTCATTGAATTAAATGTGAAATAACCTGTCTGGGTCTGTAGGATTCCTTTTTGCCTTAAAGATGGCAGGTCACAGAAAAGAAAAAGAATGATTTTGTAGCTCCATCTGGCACAAGTTTGTTCTTTTTTTCTTAAGAAAAGGAAAGTGAATGCAGATTTCAGTGGTTTTTTTAACATGTATTTCTACATTAAAATAGCAATGAAGAGGATCTCATCAGAATATCTAAATATCTGGGTTGCAAATTATGTCGATGTAATGTATATCGATGTTTAGACAAAATATTACTGTACTATTTTTCAAATATTTCAAATGTTTTACAAAACTTGTTTGAGAAGAAAAAAAGAAAGAAATTTCATCTAGGTTATGTAGTTGCTTTGCTTCTGACTAGAAAAATAAGCATGATAAATCTAAATACTGAACTGAAAATAGCCACAGAGTAAACAGTTGCTGAGAAAGCAGACCTAGACTGTTTTGCCCTCAGCGGATCCATTTCCGATGCAAACCACAGTGACTTGCAGTTTGGGTAGAAGGCAGTGTTATAGACTTGTTTATTTGGTAAAAAATAGTTTACAGAAATGTACATTTTTGTTTCTTGGTAAATAACTTGCCTGTATTCTGCCTATTTTGTATCCTGTTGACACTGGCAGTACATATATTCCTGCTTGTGATGTGCTGGGCAGACATGAATGAACTGAGTCCACAATGCTCTTGTGAATTTAATATTGCCTTTGTTTTGCAAAGCGACAAGTTGTGGGGGGGGATTTTTGTTTGTTTATTCTATGAAGGAAAAAGTGTAATGTACTAATAACTTGAATTCATGGTGTCTGCAGAGGGTATACCACAGGTGAGTTAGCTCTGGATAAAACAGGAGAAAAGAACTGTGTGGGTCACTATTTGATTCAGTTTGGGGTTGATCTACATTCATCTTGTCCCACAAAGTGTTCAAGCTGGAAGGAAGGATTGCCACTAACAATGGAACACTATTCTTGAAGAGCACCCTTGTAACAACCTACTTGCACCATGTAAACTTTTGCGGCCTCTCGATCTCTCCTTGTTCACAGATTATATGCAGGAGAGCCAGGAAATAGTGTTTCATCTTCTGCTGCTCCTGGTTATCGGTTACAGGGACAGGTGGGAGAGTCCTGCTATGGTCATACTTTGAGCTAGGGACATCCTTGGCAGAACACAAACCACACCTGCCCTTTTCCACGACACCTATAATGTTTGGAAGGTCTCACTAGCCCTAACACTGGAGAGGAGAATGGCCTTAAATGGCAGATGACTTGAGCATCTGATGTTGATTGTGTGGTTTTCTGTTATGGGAGAGATCTAGAAGCTGATACATGAGTCAGATGCTGGTGTGGTGCCTGTGGTAAGGGAAAAAAAGCAGATCACAATGTTGGTTGTGACAGCACAGTTTTCTTACTTGTTTCTGTGGTGAGGAGTATACATGTACCCAAATCTTGAGTGTCACTTAGCACATGAGCAGATAATGCAGCATGAGAGACTTCGGGTGTTTGAGAGTGAATGTGCCAGAGCCACTGTACTCAGTATGAGCAGAGGTTCTGTTACTGTTCTGTCTTTGACAGCAGCCCATGGCAGATATATTGAAAATTTCCCAATATGTTTTCTCTCACTTTTCAAGGATCTGCAGTTCAGTGACTTTTTGAGTTTCACTGTGGCAGATTTCTTGGCCTTGATGGACTGACTACCCTGAACTTCATGTGGACTATAGTCTTTTTTCTTTTTTGAAAGTGTCCAGCTAAATGTGGCCTGGTTCCTATGTGGAAACTTCAGGGAGTTGCCACTGGCATTCCAATAATGTTCTCTTTGCATGAAATTGAATACTTGGGGTAGAGTTTGCTTTGATATTGTGCTTATGGAAGATACAAAGGATCAGTTCTGTGCTTGCTAGATGCAGGTCTGAGGAATACATACAAATCAGTAAGTTTTCATGCCAGACTTCTTGGTTGACATCTGCTGAAAATAATCCAATCTATTTATGTTTTGCCAGAGATTTGAACCAATTGATGCAGCCCTAAAAATGAGAGAGATGAGCAGTCAAGAGAGGGAAGAGAATGGAGGCTTGGTCTCAAAATAGAACATCTGCGATAGACACGCTCTGTTGACATAGTTTCTTATGACCTTACTCTGGCTGACTGACAGTCACACTAAGCATACCTATTGTAGGTGTAAGTCCTTGCTGGATTGGAAGTGTTTTTGCTCAAATCAGTGAATCACCTTAACGAACATTCCCATTTCTCTTTGTCCTCCTTTTGGTGCCTACTGTACCATTACTCTATTTTTCACTTCTTCACTTAGTCCAGACACTATTGTTCTTTTCTTGAAGTGACATACAACAATTACAACAAAATAATTTCATAACAGCAATTTTTGAGACAATGCCTTTATTGGTACAGGTCAGTTGAGAATCAGCTGAAAGTCACCTTGGTCATGAACTGGACAAGTGTGTGGCAAGATAAGATTGATGAGGTACTAGCATAACTGGCTGACCTTGAAGCAGCCTTTTCCTAGTGGCCAGGTTTAAGAAGCAGTTGCTTTATCCTTTCAGGTCTGTAATGTGTGTTTGGAGCAACCTGATTGAAATCTTAATGTGAGAAGCTGAAATAAGTTGTGCAGTTGGGGTACATCCTGCTACTTCAAGACTCATAGGTTCTCTTTTGAAGTGTTGTATTTTCAAACTCTTTTATTTCTAAAGCATTCACATGTGTAGATTGTGTTCTAAAACAAAGTTCAGGGTAGTGTATAGCACTGGGGCAAAGTCCCCAGGGTAAACCAGTGCACTGTTTCAATTTTTACATATCATAGGCATTACATGCCTGCAGTAAATATTGCAGCAGCAGTACCAAGATCACAGACAGCAGAGGAGTTAAAAAACTGAAAAAACCAAAAACCAGACTTGCCACTATCTTGGTACGGAAACAAATTGTTTATTCACACCTTGGTAGTGGTAGAAAGAACATCTCAGCCTGTCTGCACAGTGGTTGCTTTGGTTTGGATTAATTTTTCTCTTAATGACTCATAACACTTTGCTAACCTTATTACAACTAACATGACAGGGTGCTGGTGTAGCCAAAATAGGGAACTGAATGTGGTCCAGAGCATTCACTGCCCTGCACAGAACCATCCAAGGAGTGGAGACAGAAGCACCTTCTGCTGGAAACCATTGCCTTGCAGCTGTGTGTTGCGGGATGGCGAGTTTACTTGCCACACACATATGAAAGCACAGCATGTTCCTTCCTGGTTCTGTTTTTAAGGATATGTCACAATGGGAGAAATGAGAGGTGGTGTAGTAAGGAAAGGATTGCTTAAGCAGATGTTTTCTAAGGGGAAAAAAAAGGACATGGGCACAATGGTGCCAGTAAGGGTTAGGTACCACTAAGCTGCAGTACTCTGGTAGGAAGGACTGAGTGTTAATTGGGAAAAAAGGAACGGTTGTGTGGTTATTCCAAGAATGGTTTGAAACCGGAGCAGGAAACACTGAAGTATCATGATTAAGATCCGTAGGTCTGAAGTTGATCAGTGTTTATAATGGCATTGTGTATTTCTTATTTCACTTGAGTGTTTCTCAGTGTTTACAAACAAGACAAAACAAAACAGAAGGTGTAAAATAGTTGCCAGGTTTTCTAGGCAGTTTTGTAGCGGGTATATGCGTGTGGCATCTGCATTACCTAAAGCAGTGAAAAGTTTTAGTCTTCCTCTTCAGTGTTTTCCACTGTTTAGCCGTAACTTGCCATTTAATGCATCTTGAGTTTTTAATAATTTTCTGTAACTACCTCCTGATTTTCATTCCCATGAAGAAATACAGAACAGGGTTAAGGCAACCATGGAAATAACCAAGAGCTCCTGTTATAATAATTGCATATTCAAAGCTGCTAGTCAAGTTAAAGGTCTAGTCTATGAGCTTTATCAGTCTCGAGAAAGTATTGGGAAACTGAGAAGAAATGGGACTACTGTAGAAAATATTTTTAATAGATTTTTTTCTTTTGAAGAGTTCTAGCGTGCAGTGAGGTTGTAATAATTAGTGAGTAGCAGATGATCATGGTTAGTGTGGGAATAAAATACACAAGGACCACTCGGATCACTTCAAGAGCCAATTCTGTGTGATGGTTTGGATATTCTTCCTGTCATTGCCTTATCAATATTAAATACCTCACTAAAAATAAAGTGTAATATGGCAAGTGCTAGTGAGATCACTCAGATCAAGATGCAGATTAATTTGCCTCATGTTATTTGCTAATTGACACTTACGTGCTTCGGTCCTCTCCTGAGCAACAGAATATTGCCAGAGTGGCAGCATCCAGAGTCAGCTATAGCAAAGTTCAGCAAAAACACATCTGTCAGCATTTTCAGTTTTACATAGAAAACTGGAATGACAGAAGACCAGTGCATTTCCTGCTAGGCCAAGGATGAAGACAATTGATGGCTCCCCAGTTTAAGAAGGATGTTGAGCTGCTTGAGAGGGTCCAGAGAAGGGCGACAAGGATGGTGAAAGGACTGGAGGACAAGTCCTATGGGGAGCAGCTACGGGAACTGGGGTTGTTCAGCCTGGAGGAGGCTCAGAGGCGACCTAATTGCTGTTTACAACTACCTGAGGGGAGGTTGCCGCCAGGTGGGTGTGAATCTCTTCTCTCAGGCTGACAACACCAGAACGAGAGGACATGGCTTCAAGCTACGCTAGGGGAGGTTTAGATTGAATGTTAGGAAGAGGTTTTTCACAGAGAGAGTGATCTCTCAGTGGAATGGTCTGCCCAGGGAGGTGATGGAGTTGCCATCCCTGGAGGTGTTTAAGAGAAGACTCAATGAGGAGCTCAGTGACATGGTCTAGTTGGTGGGTGGTTGGACTAGATGATCCTGTGGGTCCCTTCCAACTCGGAATAACCTGTGAACCTGTGACATACAGGGCAGGAAGATTCTTGTAAATACGAACGTTCTCACTTCTGTTTTCATTGGGTCCAAAATGGAGAAGTTATAATAAAGCAGCGTCTGTAGTTGCCATGTTGCTCTCTTTTTAAATGCAGCCTCTAAGGAGACACATTGAGATTTCTTTACTCAGCAAATAATTAAATCCTAATGCATCCAGGAGACAGGCAAAATCCTAAGTGTTAACAGATAAGAGTTATAGTAAAGCATCCATGACAGACACAAGCAGATCTGTTTACTTGCTGAAGAGGATTGGCTTGACAGTCAAGACCCAAACACAACAGCTGGTGGATTTGAATACATCATCTGTTACCAGACTTACACTGATTGGGATTCAAAATCCTACTCGAGACAATTATGAAGAGGTTTCTGAAAACAGTATAAGGATTAAGCTTTCCAGTATGTACTTCAGTACTTTAGTGTTTGGATAGAGGGTGTCTGGGGAAACCTGTGAGAGAAACAAAATTCATTTTACCGAATCTAGTCTCTTAGCCTCAGGTTGCAGGCTCTGAGGATTTGAGTCATTTGGCTTGGGTTGGACCTGTCCTGAACGGATATGCTTCATCACATGTGGTAGAAATTTCTCTGCCTTTTAGAAACAAACTTGGAGCAAGGTGCTAAATATTCACAAACTATTCCTGTCAGAAAGAGGAGCAATAGGTAATGACAGCTGCCCTGCTTTTATCTGTTTTTTTCAGATGCAGAAAAGTGTATGAGGATGATATAGGGGTGACTGTGCTATGTGGTAGGATGTGTACCATAAACCATTGTGAATATCTGGCGTGACAAAAGATGAAGTTCCCACTGTTCTGCAGAGGGTCAGCACTTGGCCCTTTCTTCCAACGAGGTCCATTTAAATTCCTTAAAACTCAAAAACATTCAGAGTAATTTTTGAAATGTCTTAATCACACATTTAGGGGGGGGTTTTTAGCTTTTTTTGAGGCTCTGGGCATCAGAAGAGGCTCCCTGCTCTCTGGGAAACTTCTGAGGTGCCTGGGGGGCTGGGTGTTGACCAATCAGCAGGGGCACGACTCTCTCCGGGAAGCTTCTGAGCCTTCTGGCTAGTGGGTTAGCCGAGAGCGAGCACATGGGAGCTTAGGGGTGGGCGCCACCCAGGCACCTCGTGGTTGCTGCTATTTAAAGCTATTACACTCCTGGGAGCACTGCGAACAGGACAAGGCAAACAGGGTCANAATTCTTTTAAAATTAGAATTTCCATACCTTTCTACAGTGTTATTATTTTATTGTCTAGTGCACTTTCTATTCTATTCTAGTGGAACTGACGTTGGGCCCCTTCCGGCTCGGAGTGGCCTGCTAGACTGTGAGGGATCCAGTTTGGTGTTATGCTCTGCGATGTGCTCTCGGTCTCCTTACGGGTGTTAGATGGTGAGTTGGACTAGATGATCCTTGTGGGTCCCTTCCAACTCATAACATTCTGTGATTCTGTGATTCTGTGATTCTGTGAACTGTGTTCTATTATTCATGGCTAATATTAATTACTGTATCTGTAATTTCAGCCACATCCTAATTTACCACATTGATTGACCATTAAATCCTGTGAACTGTAAACTGTTATTTCCATCTCTTCTTCAGCAATCATGTCAGTTATTCACTCAATCTTCCCACTGCAGAGTTTCCTATTCAAAGATGAAGTTGGTTGATTATTTATTTTGATAGTAATAGTGTCCAAAACAGTTAAAGTTCAGTTGAGAGCACATTTTTCTCACTAGAACTGTTACAATTTCAAGACGCACTATCTAAATCTGGAAGTCTGTAAAATGAGAAAGAGAAACTCAGTTTCTATGCTTATTCTCCTGCTTGCAAAAATATGCCATTTTTGATTGCACGGGAACTCACATTGAGCCATGATCCTTGAATGGTCATTTAAAGTCTAGGAAGAGAGATCTGTGCATAGATGTATGAGTCCTCAACAAACACGTCCACTTAAGAAAATTGTAGAAAAGCTATTAAGTCTGGGGATTACAAATGCTTGTTATTGATGGTTGGGAAGGAAGATCATGCCTGTGAGAGGCATGAGCTGCTGTGGGTTTATTCTGCCATTCCTACTTGCCTGAAGCTTCTGCAGTCCCGGGCCATGGCTCTGCCCTGCAGCTCCCAGCCTGGCAGCCTGAAAGGAAGCAGATGACAACAAGGAAAAAGGATGTTGAGGTTGTTGCAGCACCCCAGAGGCTGAGCAGGCTCCAAACAAGAAATGCAGCATGAGTGACTTGTTTGCTGTAGTGACATGCAAGGCACCATTACACCCTCTTCACTCATCTTTGGGAAGTAGGCTCATTTTAATTTAGCATTCTGTTTTCCACCTTTCCTTTTCAGTAAAATTGTAACTGCCAAAATTACATTATTTTCCTACCTGTTTCCTGGATTTCCATAGGGAAGATTTTGGTTATTTAAGGAACTGATTAGGAAAGTTCCTTGGGAGGTGGCTCTTAAAGACAAAGGGGCCCAGGATAGCTGGGAGTACTTCAAGAATGAGATTTTCAAGGCACAGGAGCAGGCTGTCCCAGTGTGACGTAAGTTGAGCAGGAAAGGTAGACGACTGCCCTGGTTGAGTAAGGAGATTTTGAATGAGCTAGGAGTTAAAAAAAGGATGTATTACCTTTGGAAGGAGGGGAAGGTAACTAGGACTTTGTTTAGGGATATTGCAGGAGGGGGGGGTGGTTTTTTCATATAGAATGTTGCATACAGAGGGTTTCTTTGAGAAATAGATGGGATTTCCTCTGTAGCAATACGCAGGTCATTCACAGCACATGGTGGTGGATCTTTTTTTTTTCCATCAGTTGTGTGTGATGCCTTCCCATTCTAACATGTCAGGATTTTCCTGCAATCCTTCCATCCCTTTCCCACCCATACACAATCCTTCATGCAAGATGTCTTGCACCCCGTTAAAAACTCAGTGAGCTGTTCATCCCACGTGCTCCATCCCAAATCATTCCTCTTTTCTTGCCCATGTCAAGGGCTGTCTGTGGCATCCTTTCTTCTGATCCTTCACCATCTCTTTTCTTTTTTGGGCTGGAGGGGAAGGCTAATAACTAAGTTAGATTGTTTGGGGTGGTTCTGACCTGCTAGATAACAGCAGGCCCAGGGAATCATTGGTGCACTTCAGCATAATACCTTTGATTGTTTCTTTGCATTTTCAGATATGTTTGCTGGGCTAAGCAGCTGTTAGGGGCTCTGTACAGCCTCCACTCTCCGTTTCAGGTTTCTGGCTTTCACAGAATTCGGTAAGATTCTCACCCTGGATGACTGAAATTCTCTCCAGAAATCATTGCACTGCTGACAGGCAGATGGCTTTTGGGATTTCTCTGCCCTACCATGTGAAGCCAACATCCCAGACACGTAGCTACAGCTGTCAGAACTCAGGTGTTTATGAAACGAAAAAACTGCTGAGTGCCAAGTTGAACCATCTTCCTTCAGGATTTAATTCTGAAAGGGGTTTCTTACCCCAAAAGCCATTCATGATGCTGGCCACAGTATTTTCAGTGTGCTTTGCAAGAAATGCTTTCCCTGTATTAGAACAGGCATACTGGACAAGACCATCGACCTGAGGGACAATGACTAAGAGCAGGTGCCTGAGGACAGGACAAACATGAAGGAATAGTTCTTCAAAATGCTCCACCAGCCTATGACAACCTGTGTCTTGAGGATTTGCTGAATCAGAGCTCTCTTCCTCCTGTAGTCTTTTCCATGCTTTAGTTTTTCCTGTTTTTCAGCCTGACTTCATTTCAATTTTTAAAATAAAAAAGAGATAATGTCCAGGCTATTTAAGTAGAGAGCATAGGGTGTACATTCATAAACTAGGGACCTGGCAAGCTGGAGAAACATCCTTAATGCTGCCACATAGGGTGAATAGATCATGCAAAAATGAATTCGCCTGTCATGGGGACAAAAGCTCCAGGTAAATCCTGAGATTGTTTCTTATATTTTACACAAAGGTTAGCAGACCTCAGTTTAGATTGTTGGACTCCATGGGATATCCTAAAGAGTAGGAGGGTTTGCTTTGTGATTATATTGCACTTCAGTTTCATGCACAAAGTAAGAGACTTAGCATTCCCTTAGTCCATGGTGAGTAGGTCTATGGTGAATTTATTGGTTAGAGCAGCCAAGTGGAAAGCTAACCACCTAATCTGGTACTGGGTTGCAGCAGCAGGAATAAAGAAAATCATGTGTTAGGGAAGAACATGGAAAATATATTGGTCCTGAGATCTAATTTACGTTTCAGAGTTCCAAACAAAGGGCAAAATTAATTGATTAAATTCTGTGATTCTGTGAAATAATGAACTCTAATGGCACTGTATAATAAATCATTGACTTTGTCACTTCTGGGAAGCCTGTAGTCATGTAGTTCTCTTGGTCTGCGTGAATTCCAGGCTGTGAAATTAAAGCTGTGTAGCTGTCAGGGGGAAGGGAGACTTATGTGGATCACACCATGAAGTCTGTTGCTATTCTCACTGTGCAAGCAAAATACACTTACAGTTTTACAAGATTTTGTGTCATTTTCTAGGGGTTTTTTTCAGAATCATTTTTCTTACCTAGTTGTATAAAGATAGTTAACAATGAAATTACTTGTGTCAGATAATTAACACTGAAATTATTTGTGTCACTTGCTAAGTATTTGCACAGATGTTGCATTAACCTTTATGGACCAGCATGTAGTATGTCATTCCTACATTTCAGCTGGTAGATACTGTTTGATTATAGCTCATGTTTTGGCAATTAATTAGAGCTGTGAGTGTTCTGTGCACATCTCAACTCTCTCTGTAGCGTAACAGTAGTGGCATGACTCTGAAGAAGTCAAAAAAGTTTTCCAAGAGGCTACAGGAAAAAGAGAATAGGAATAACATAATGTGAATTCTGCAGATAACACTGCTTTGACTTCAGGAAATGTGTAGACAGTGAGTTCAGTTTAATTTGCAGTCATAACAGTAAATTCTTCATGTTTCCCGCCAATGATGCTACTACACTAAACTTACACCTGGTTGCATGTGATGCCACAGGATATTCAGATCTTGTTAAGGACCAGCTGAAGGAGTTGTTACCTTTAAATATTTTCTCCTGCTTTTCTGCACACCAGTGCTGCTTGTGGAACAACATCCCTTTGGATTTAAAAGAAAATGCTAAACTGTGCAGTGTTTTTGACAATTGGTCTACCACAAGTGTGGCAATTATGCCCTTTTGGGGCACGAGTACACTTGGTTCTTCAGAAGCACATGTGGTATTACATTTTATTAGATTCCAGGGATTTTGGAAGGAACTGACCAGTTGGTTTCCTGTATGTAAGAATCTCTGGCATTTTTTTCTGGGAATGACAACCTAATTGTCTCAGTTATCAACCTGCTGAAATGCTGAGAAGCAAAACAAGAGTCACTTAGAGAAGCTCTTACTTGGAAACTATCAGCATTTGTTTACTGACTGTCAAACTCATCCTACTCTCTGTATCCAGCCCTGTAATTTATAACTGGTGCTACTCCAGTGTTCACCCAGTGCATAAACCCTTTTGGAGGTAAGGAGTGGAGAGCAGGGTCTTCCATCTGCATCCTCTGCTCTCCTGGACACATCATGGTGTGGAGGAGACATTGTGCTTTCTAATCTTGTAACAGCTTCTTTAATGTATTTGTGATCCAATCATGCAGTATTTCTTATATAAAAAGAAGATACATGGTAGCGACTCTTCAGGGATCAAATGTTTTGTGTACAATTGTCAGAGTAAGGAACTGGATGATGTGCTGTAAAACACCTCACAGATTAAATCCAGGGAAATGTCTTACCACTTTGCAAGCTTTGTTTAAGTGACAAGTGCAGACTGTTTCACTCGTGTCTGCCCTCCATGAAGTTTTCACCTGTCAGGGAATTTTTAAAACCTATCAGCATCTCAACAGGAAATTTATCTTATGATTGCAGAAGAGATGTTCTGGATGCACATACGTATTCTTCGTACTCCATGGAACCATGATAGGAACAGTTTTATTTTGTGCACAGTGGTGAGCAGAACTGGGCTGTGGTTTTGTCCAGGTAGTTTTGTCACTAGAGTGTGCAAAATAAGAACCCTGGAAGTTGGTATCAGAGCTATCAAAGTATATTTGACCATATACCTACTACTCAGAGAATCATGATTTTCCTTTTTTCCCTTGTTCTAGAAACAGCACATGTAATTCTTCAACTTTTGATGAATCTGAAGAGTGGCAAGTTGCTCAAGATGCTGAGATATGCTTGTTGAAGTCAGGAGAAATCATGTAAGCAGAACAGTTTCATTACTTCCAGGCTGAAAGAATAAAGACTGGGGTCAGATGTGGGCACAAATCTTGGCAAGCTCCTGGAAGAGCCAATCTCTCACAGTAGAATGTGGTCTGAGTGGGACAAAAGGATATAACTCAAATGCAGAGAGCAGCAATGAGCCAGTTCCTCTCTCTTCAGTCCTACAAAACCTTAATGCAAGTGGAGAACAAGAAGGAAAGATCAAACCCTTCCTTTCTATTCTTACTGCAGGAGCTGCTGTCAGCAGGAAGGGGGCGCAGAGAGAAGGCTGTGCATTTGCAGCAGTCTCTGAAAGAAGCTGCAAGGGCACGTCAGGGAGTGCAGTGCTAGTTGGACCTGTTTGCAGTCTGAAGTAGATATCAGAATGAGATCAGCTCACAAAATGCTTTAGGATTCAGCATCATCTAGATCCTAAGAACTTCATATTTAATTGGCAGTATTTTGAATCAGCTTTTTTGCAGTTTATTTGGGTAAAACAGATCAAGATGTAGCATTAAGTGCCTCAGAGAATCTAGACAGAGCTGCTGTTCACATTTCATCCATTTGTCCCCTCTGTGCTCCCGATCCCTATTTCCTGTGCAAGTGATACCTAGGAAGGTGAATAAATTAGGTAACTTATGTTTGGTTTAAATTTTTGTTTAAGAAGAACAGTAGAGGGCAGCAGACTCATTTTTTTTATTGTAGTGACTCTAAAAAGCTTTACTCGAGCGCAGGTTTTCCCAAGTCGACATGAAGTAAACGAGAGAAAAAAATGTGCATTTGCCAAAGCAGTGGAAGTTCTTAATATCAGTCAGTTTTTCTGTAGTTTTGGTCTTCATCTGCATCCTGTGGGCCTGTGCCAAGTATGCTATGGAGTCGGCCTCAAATAGATGAAAAATAAAGAACAATGATTAGTGGTTTTGTCTAAGTGGATTGCATATCTTAAAGTAATTGTATGTTTCTCCGTGACAGGATCAAATTACCCCTTACAGTGGAAGAGATCATAAATTTTGGAGAAAGCAACAGAGAGCTGTTCATTAAATCCAGCACCTACAGTATCATTCCCATCACTGTTACAGAGATGGGGCTAACAATTAGCTGGATCTTTTCCTCAGACCCCAAAAGCATATCCTTCAGTGTTGTCTACCAAGAATCTGAAGACACGCCGCTGGATCAATGCAAAGTAAGACCTTTGTTTCCTTACTGCTTTAGAGATTGTAGGACTCTACAGTCAGCTGCCTAGAGGAATCAGCAAATCACACTAGAGAGGCTCCACCAGAATGCCACTTGCTATTGCATTAAGGACTTGTTTCTCCACTTAAGCTGCAGTTCTGGTAAAGGCACAGCTATATTTTTAATTATTTCATGTTGCCTGCTAAAGTTAAAAGTTAAAGTTAAAAGTAAAAGCACTGTAGCTTATGTTACTTGCATCTGAAATTCACCCACTATTATTAAGCAAAAATAAAAGTCCAAGCCTGCAAAAATCTTTTTACCCCCTTTTCAGTCTTACTTAATCTTTAGGGCTGATTTTGTCAGGCTCTTGAGCAAAACCCACAAGGAAGCAGATAAATTGCTTGCAATGAAGCACATATTTAAGTGCCTTGATGGTGTGCAAAATTGTTTTGCCAGTGCCCAAGGTACCGGTTTTTATATGTGCTGTCCATATTTCATGAGGATTATGGATTAGGTGAATCTGTTTTACTCAACTAATTGCAAAGTTTTACTGAAGACAAGGCAGCTGTTGGTTTAATCCACCATAGTAAGGGAAGCTCTATGGCTGTGATTTACTGGGGGAGTAAGACATTTATATTGTGTGTGTTAATTCACTCCACAATTACTAACTCCATGTAAAATACCTCTTAATCTGAAAGTGGAATGAAGTGTGAATGTTGCTTTTGTCTTGATAGATTTATTGATACAATTTTTGCGTTTTATAGGGTCATCTTTGATCCATGTCAGCTGCTCTTCTGGCAACTGTGCTGGGGTTTTACAGCAATACACACAGAATCATAGATATACACACTTTTGCTGTAAGCTCAGATAAACAAGATTTGCTGAGAAAGCTTATTTTATAATACAGGGAGTATAAAAACATATATCAAAAGACATTTAGCTAAATCTTGCTCTTGGATATATGGGTTTAACGTAGCACTTGCTGATGCTAGTGAAGTTGCTTAGATTAACATTTAAAGGATCAGGATTTGATTCTGTCTCTAAAGCAGAAGTTTATAGGTTATTGCTGTAAAGAGATTATCAGAGGAAAAGAGATGTTTCACTGTGAGGTGTTACTTTGGGTGAGTTTTTAATAATTAGTCTTGCTGGCATATGTGCACTTTGGGAATTTCAAAATGGGAATTTCAAAATGGCTGAAGTCTAAATACTTTTCTGAAGGCAAATGCCAATTTATAGGCCAAATACCAAGCTTCATTTTGATTTGTGTTGAATTCCAGGTTCTTATCCCTATGACTCGCTGCAACTCTCATAAGGAAACTATCAGAGGACAGGTGAAAGTCAGAAACCCTGGAATCTACACGCTGATATTTGACAACACATTCTCTAGGTAAGTCCTAGGTGAAATAAGCTTGGTTTTACAGACTGTGGAATAGATGAGATGAGTCATTATTCTTCCATTCAGAAGTAAGTATGAGAAATTGCCCAAGAGATCTTCAAGCTTGAGTTTTGGTTCTTGTTCTTTTTTTGGGGGGAGGGGGTTTCTCCCTCTCACAGCAGGATTGCATTCTTCTGTCTCCACCTTTGGGAAGATAAAGAGAAGTAAGCAAGTCATTTGTGACTCTTTCCAAGACAGTTTAGTCACGATCATCATCTTACTGACTGGAGACCCAACAGCCCTTGCACAGGGATATTTATTTTTTAAAATAGTCAGTTTTTTACCAGAGTATGAACTGAAATACACTTTTAAGCCTTCCTGTCTACTTAACTTCAGCTAATGTGATCTTCTTGCTCTCTCTGTTTCCTTGACAGGTTTATCTCAAAAAGAGTGTTTTATCACCTGGCTGTGGAGCGACCAGTCATCTATGACGGAAGTGATTTTCCATAGCCTTGACTATACTGTGTTATTTTTAATTAAATTTTTAAGAAATTATATTATTTATGTACATGTAAGCATACTGATTACCACTGTGTTTGAAGACTGAAACTATGCAATAGTTACAATGCACTTAAGAGGAGATGTATACACTAAAAAACAGAAGCCTTCCCAGGAACACTAATGTTTCTGTACTGTGTACAGATTGCTGAAAAGCCATGTTGTTTGATTTAACAGGTCAACAATAACCAATTTTTTTCAGCGGGGACAAAAATAAGTGTGAGGGTGTCTAAATGCAAGCTGAAATTCTTTGCTGAATTATGGAGTTATTTTTCTTCCAAAAATATCCTTCAAAAGGAAATTTAAAGTAAAAAGACTATTTTGGCATCTCCCCTGAGGAGTAAACATAACCACTTCTGTTCTGCTGCTTTTACAGTGAGAACAGCAATTATGCAACACTTAAATCTTCACAGGCAGATATTTTAATCCATCTAGAATTTTTATCTCTTCCAAGCTTTTATAAACAGCAAACATAGGGGTTTTTTTGCCTATTGGGCTAAGATTTGGTAAGTCTTAACTGACTTTTACAAATGCTTTGGCACTGAATACCAGTTACAAAACAATACATCATGAAACAGCAACTCCTTTCACTTTTTCTCCCCGTACTCTGCACATTGGTCCACTGAAACCAGCTCTTGCAGTGAGTACTAGTGGCAGAATGAGGAATATCCTCTGCAGAATAAAGTACTGCTCACTGTGTGATACTGGGAAGAGGAGAATTTCTTTTTCCTGCCTTAGCACCTTAATCATCAGCATTCACAGGAAAGCACAGTTTCTGAGGACATAAGCAATGTCTCTCTCTCTCGACCATGTGGAAGGCAGCAATAATGTTTGAACCGGTTTCAAAATGTCCATCCAAAACTGAATGCATATCCAGGCCTGATGAGCTCCCCACCCGGTGTTAATATCTTCTGTCCCTTTCCTAACCCTAGCAGTTCCCCTGTCCATTGCTAACTTTCCATCTTGGATGTGGGAACAGGGCTGGCTGTAAACACTGCCTCTTAAGGGAAGACTGGGTTCTCATTTGTACAAAATTTCTATGCAAACCATCTTGCTTTTTTTATAGAAATTCATCCTTTTGTCAAAATACCTGAAAGCAGATTTTTTTTTGTTTAAAACCGCTGGCTTCTGATGGAGTGGCAAAACTTTTGGCAGGAGAAAGGAGAAAAGCTCTTTCTCCCAGCCAGCCCTCCTCATCATTTAGGTGTGTCTGATTTCTCATGTCATTGTTCTCCCAAGGAAACCTCAGACCTGGAAGGTTTATGTGCAGCAGTTGGTAGAAGACCAGCACAGCGTGTTGGGAGCCCTGTAGAGACTTGGTGGCAGCTGTAGCTGATATACAGGGGTCATGGTGAGAGACATAAATGAAATATAAGGGGAAATGAGCAAAAAGGGTAAGCACAAGCTGAAGAAAATGGTTTATGGGAGGGGAAAGGGACAAACTTTGAAGTGTAAAAGCAAGGGCAGGGAATGGGAGGGATCAGCTTGACTAAGAAAGTCCAGCTGGTGTTTGTGTATTGCTGGTCCAATCCGTTACCCATAATGGTGTCTGATCTCAGACACCAAAAGTTCAGGTGTTTAAAAGATGAAGATTCCAAAACAAGTGTTGGACATTTACATGGTAGAGGGAAACTTCTGATCATAGAAAAGAAAAGAATTGTAGATAAAGCTAAAGGCTGCTTATAATTTGTTCCAGTGATCTTGAAAAAGGTTGTGAAAGAATGACTACTTTTCATGGACCACCTATATTTTAGGTGTCTGGCTTATTGATAATGTTCCCCTTCCTTCAGCTGCCTTCTTCCCTGTACTGGTGGTGTGCTCCTCAGCCTCTGCCAGGCAGGGGCATCAATGGAAGGTGCAAGCTGCTTTCCTCCCCTTCCTGAGGGCTGCAGTGCAGTTAAACCCTTACCTGGCTACATGCATGAAAATGAGATGGACAAGACATGGACACGGGCAATAAACAGCCAATAAATAGCACACAGTTTGGTTTAGAAATCATGGTATATTTCAGTGTTGAAGCTATGTTTTATATTAATTAGTCAAGAAGAGATTATTTATTGCTTTAAAACAAAGTACTGTGTACCATATGCTATGCAGTTTCACTGAGCTGTTACTGAAGTCTGCTGCAATTTTACTTTAAGCTTTTAGGTGTGGTTTTTAAAAGCATTTTGCTGTTGTTTTAAGTAGAATACTAATCTTACTGGGATGTCTTTCTTAAAATGCCAAATGTAAGGTAAGGAGACACTGTCAATAATCTTGGGGCTAAAATACAAGATTTCTATTCAAAAGCAATTGAAGTCTCTCTGTGCAAAATTATATGACAGCCTTGCATCTTCATTTTCTCTCCATATCCAGTTTTAAACAGTTTTTCATACTGTGGCAAATATTTTTAAGCCACTGTTTATGTTACTCCTAAAGTAATTGTTTCCATCTAGTAAGCTAGATGTTTCCCTGAAGGTCTTTCATGTTGACAGTCCTGAGACTGGCTGGCACATAATGTTTGGGAGGAGGGGAACAAAACCACTGGATTGTTTTCATTTAGTCTTTAAAATACCTTTTCTTTAGATTTTCCTGTCCCTTGAGAGTAGTTTTATGGCTTTTTTTAATTTCTCTCTGGAAGAAGCATTAAGAGTGGCAACCAGAACCTGTAGTTTAAAGATCAAAAGTTTTGCTTATAGCCAAGTAGAGTATTTAAGGAGAAAAAGTTTCAAATGATGAAATACTCAGGCTGGTAAGGTACAAGTGGGCAGGAGTGCAGCTGTTCAAAGCAGCTGGTCAAGAACTACAATCCCATTTATATAAGCTAGAAGAGGCTGTGCAGGGAAGACAGTAAAGAACCCAATATTAGTACCAGCCCTTTGCTTGAATGTCCCAGAGGGCTTATTACTGGCGCCATGGAAACCCAATAAAGGACTTTGCACAAGCACACGTTTGTGCAAGAGATTTCATTCAAGCACCTTATACCTCCATTCATAAAGCACTTGTTTATGTGAGCTGTGCCAGCGATGCTGAAAAGTCTGTTTATTTACAGGTACTCAAGTAATTTGTTGAATTGGGCTTTTTATTATCTGCAGGAATGCAATTAAGAGAAAAGTATTTGAAATAGATCATAACATGAATTGAAGGGGATATCGCACTCACAGGACAAAGAGATTATACATTGTGGTCAGCATAAGCAGTTGGGTGTTTTTTCTGGGTTCTGGAAAGGGTAAGGAGATATGGAGGTTAAGATTTTTTGTTATGCAGAGGTTTATGCGAAGGAAAGAATGTAGTTTATTTAAGAAAAATGACAGTGTTCCTTTACTCAACGTTACTCAATGTTTCTTAATGGAAAATGAGAGAGATGTATTTCATGAGAATGTACCATGCTACAAAATAGCAAAGCTAAGAAGTCTTTGCTCCTTTCTTAAAATTGAAGTTGCACTATAGTTTTATGCTCAATCACTGAGGCTGTAACTTGTTCAGAAGCATCTTTTGGTCTTAACTGCCAAAGAATTGCAAACCCTGTTCACATCAAACTTCCTGCTCCAGATATGGAAAAAAATATGTATTCCAGTGTCTGTACAGTTACAGAGATGTAGGTGGTTGTGTACTGGAATGTTTCTTGATGCTTTTTTCCCCCCTTTTTTAACCTCAGGAATTAAAAAATAAAATTCTTTATCATTGTGAATGTGTTTCCCTTTCCTGCCTTGTAGACATAGCTTTGTGTGGAAGACAAATCCGATGATTGTATGGTCTACTTCTAAGTGGAAAAAGGAAAATAGATAATATGTAGTTTGTCATACTAGTGGCAAAAGACCACATCTGTACAGTACAACAAAGAAGTAATGGAGATCCTTAAGTACTAAGTGAGCTGGTCCCCAGGTAAAACCAGGGCAGCCTCAAGGACAGCAATTACAGCCACTGTACTCCCTGACAGTGAGCAGCATTATCCTTCAGTTTAGCAATCCAATCCAGTTTTCCCCAGCTCCTGGCGGGGTACGCCTGGGTTATGTGGCATGGCAGTGAGAAGGAAGAAGTGCTGTGGTAGTCACAGCCACTCCTTGGGTGTCACCTCAGTGTTTGCATTGCCCCAGGACACGTGGTAAAGGCTCATCTGAGCGGCTGGGGCCATCCAGAGGGGTTCAGGAGGGCAGTGGGCCCTGTCACCACCAGTCATTGCTTCTTCTGTCAGCTGTTGCTGTTTCCTCACAGGAGTTTGCTCCTGAGGTGGAGGCTGAGATGCTTCCTGGTCCCACACTCCAGCAGGATTATGTGTGACATGAGTAGACTGATCTGTGTTTGTGAAATCTTCCTTCTTCCCACCTTTGTCAAGTTTCGGTTTTATTATTTCTTTGTTTATTAAGTTAAAATATGAAATTCAAGGTTATCCTCATATTGTGCCATCCCCTTATTTCAAAGCTACCATTACAAACAGAGTTTTCAGAGCATCTCCAGAGGATAACACAAAGCAGCCTTTTATTTTCGATTGCTATACAAAGAATGAAATCTAATTTAGATACTGCACGCATCTTATGAATATTCCTGGTTTTGCTTAGTTCTAGGGTTATCTTGCTCTGCAGAAAAATCAGAGCATGAAATTCATGCTGCTTCCTGGCAGTGCATGTTGTCACTTTATCACTGCTGGAGTGATAAAAGTCCTGGCTCCACACTCACAAGCTTCTCTCTAGGACAGTGCCCAGTGAAGCCTAATGTGGAGTCCAAGGGACCGAATTTGATATAAACACAATGAATGTGTAAGTGACCATACCTTGCTGTACATGAGCTCTGAAGGGGAGGCTGTAGCTGTTGCAAGCCTTTGTATACATCTCTGATAATCCATTTTTATCCACACTGGACAATACCACCTCCCTTCCTTGGTGCTAGGGGCAGGGTTCTCCCAACCCTACTTCTGCCTTTCTTGGTCTGTGCCCCAAAAACTGCCCTTGACACACAGTATAACATTTTGCTGTGGGGACCGTGTAAACCTGCCTCAAGACAGCAGTATCCCCTACATGAGTCCTTGAAGTGTCACAGGGATGCTTTGAGGTCCAAATACAATGTTTAAAAACATACATGGCCCAGGAGACTTGGAAATATCAGGCAGCACTTGGAGGCACTGGAACCACAGTGTCTGGTCAGTTAAATAAAGGATAATTGATTCAGAGCACACTTGGAAATGGTGGATTTGCACATACCGAACTCAGGTATTCTGGTTTCAGAATGACTACACCTGAGCTACTTTTACTATCTCTTGGGTGATAATTACTGTACTCTTAATACCCTTCTGTCAGTGGAAGAGATGCTTCTATAAAGCATATTTGTTTCCGTAAGGATGTTTGTTTCAGGTAGGTACGTTTGCCTGCAGAGAGTGAAAGTCATCGGCTCTCACAGCTTCCTCTCCTTGTAGCAGGAGCAGGGTGGTGCAGTGCTACGTGACTTTGCACCACTGTCTCAGGGTGATCACACTGAGGGCAGACACAAGTCAAGGTGCTCCTTCAAAGAAAAGCGACAGCAGAGGAGACTACAATGCAAAATCTGGAACATTTAGGAAAAAATGGCCTTAAAGAGAGGGGAGTGGAACCAGACCATGGAAGATCTTAGTCCTCTCCTGGGGCTTCCAAGAATTGCTCAGTGACCATCCTGCTAGAGCTGTAGGTAAGGTGTGAGCAGTGTCCCACGGGAAGTGTGAGGGGACGGGGGCAGGGGAGGCAATACCCTTCACCTTTGGGGGAACCTCCCTCCCAGGGGAGCGCATCAGCTGAAGGCTGGGGACACCTTAGTGAGGCATGGGAGGGATTTTGGTAGGATAAATCCAACTGAAACATCAGGGCCGAGACACAGAGGAACCCCAGAACAGCTTGACCACAGGGAGCTACACTGTTGGCAGGTGGAGGCCTCCAGCAGACAGAAGAGGAGGTAATGACAGCAAGCATTTCCATGAAGTCCCTGCTGTGTGGTGGACCCCATTGGTGATGAGGCTGGAGCCAGAGGGCCTTCCCTGCAAATTCATGGGGCATCAACAGCTTCAGAAGCCAATAGCAGCTGCCGGACAAGCAGAGGTAGAAGGAGCCTCAGGAGGGAAAACCCACCCCAGGGGGTCTGGGCCCCCAGCTGCCTCTGGCAAAGCCACAGGGAGCAGCCTGACTCAGAGTCAAATGTGCATGACCTGGGGATGACTCGTCACCCCAAACTGCTTCAATTTCATTGCTGTTTCACCACCCTCAGCAGTTTCACCTGCTTATCAAGCATGAATATTTCCCACAGCATTCTGGGGAGTGAAGAAGCTTTTCTTTGTCTGAGAAGGCCACAAAATTCAAGTTCCCAGGGCTGATGAGATGCTACACGGGGAGGAGAAGCGGCCACCAGGCAGGACAACAAGTTGGCAGCAAACTTGTTTGTTTGCCTGACTCAAGGACATTTTTGTGGCCAGGAGGATCCTCTGGATAGGAGCACCCTCACCCACAGCTCAGGGAAGGGGTGGTGGGGCTGAGCTGCTGTGAGGAAGCATCTGCCCTCAGAAACCTGCCCTCCCTCCCAAAACTGCACCTCACCCCTTGCCTCAGGAGTCGAAACCCACTCTGGTGCCTGTGGGGTGCTCAGCTGCAGCTTCCACACCCCAAGGGCTGGATATGTGAAGTAAAATCTGTCAGCAAAGGTTTCCTTTGGCTTTTTTTGAGAGGGGTAAATCCTGTCATTGCAAACATGTTATGTGCACGGATCCGAACCTGCGAAGGATGTGTGGGAACGAAACAAGCAGTTCCTCCCCTTAGGGTATGTGTCAGTGCCTTTCTTTAACAGAATTTCAGCTTCTGCTTGCTGAACACAGGTCACAAAAAAAAACCAAAACCAACAAGCCCTTCTTGTACATATAGTAAAAATATGTAAATCTTTGGCTTTTTTTCCTGAGGAAAAGGTAAAAAACCCCATCCTAATAAATATATATGAAACTAGAACCCCATCTGCTTAGATGTACCCTGTCAGCGAGGAAAGGAGTGCCAAACCATGCAGAAAGTTTGTGTTTATTGATATGCTTTAATAATAAATGCACAATGAAACCACTTTTTTCTGAAAGAAATAATAACCAGAAGGCAAACCAGGCTAAATGAGATTATTTAAAACAAAGCCTCCTGAGCACTACAACTTGCAATCAAAGACTGGTAAGTGCAGGCTGTGTTCAAGCAGAACAGGCATCGAGAGAAGGGGAATGGGGACACAGTGTCCTCTGGTCTTGGGCACAGTTACAGCACCAACACTGAGATATGTCCTGTAGGATTTGCTGGGTGCATCAGAGAACATCACTTTTGGGAACTGTGGCCTCTGCCATTCTGAAGTTTTATTCCAAGTTTCATCAGGTTTGATACTAAATTTTGCTCTATCTTACTGGCACCAGGCTAAATATACTTTCTCCCCTTCAACAAAGATATGGGTTCATAACTGGCAGTCAGTTGAACCACAGGTTTGGGTTTTGTATTCTGGTTTACCACGTCTTCGCACCATGCAGAGAATATCCCTGGGACAGACAATGCAATGTGTCTGATGCCCTTAAATTTTTATTGTGTGAGATGTGATTTGTTTCCAGTATCAAAGTAGGAGCCACAGCATAGATTGCACCCAATTTCACCTGACATCACATAGCTAAAATATAATAAAAGATGAACCAAATTCTGCTGTGACTACTTTAAGAACACTTAGGTTTGGCTTTTCTTTGCAAGAAGAACCACCTGTGCATCCAAACTGATTTGCATTTGCCCAAGCGCAGAGAGCAGCATATGTCTGCTATAATAAACTAGTGTTGGATCTAAAGGCTGTTCTCCTTTACAGGGGAGTAGGTGTTTGGAAGGGCTCCTGAGTCTGGCCACCTCTGTAGGAGACCCTGATATGACAGCAAACGAAGGTTGAAATCCCTCCTGCTGATTCTAATGGGCACGGTGAGTGGATTATCCTGCTGCATCTGCCTCTGTTGTGCCATAGCTGGGTTTATCATCTCCTTGAGAGACTTGTTATTTCAGTCTGTGGTCTGAGCTGAAGATAGGTCAGCTATTTACAGCTGTCACAAAGATAGCTTTTGTCCTCTGTCAGATCTGCTTAGAGCAAGTAAGGTTCCATTTTGCTGCCTTCTGCCAAAGGTTTCCTGTCCTTTCAGCAGCAACCCTCAGCCGGGTCCCATATGTCAAGGATGGTGCCCCCAACCCTTCCTGCTCCTCTGGAATAGCCTTTGGAGTATTCAAGCAGTTTCCAAAGAGTTTGATGCTCTTCTGGAGAGGAAAGGGTGAGAACAAACTTACAAGAGGACCTGGCAAGGAGGGGACATAACAGAGGAGGTCAAGTGAGTGCTGAGGATCAGTGAGTTCCTCACCCGCCGGCTCCCTAGCATGGCAAAGGACCAGTTTGAGCTGTGCTCCTGGCTGTCGCAAGCGGAGGGGGACTGCTGTCGGCCCCAGCTTTGGAAGCAGCCACTGCTTTGCATCATCCTGCCCAGTGCCATCCTGAAGCGCTCTCCAGCAAAGACGTAGAGGAAGGGGTTGAGGCAGCTGTGGAGGAAGGCAATGCTCTGGGTGACCTGCAGCCCGATGTCCAGCTGGTTGGCAGCCTGGCAACTGTACACTGCCGTGGTGTAGGTGTTGATGGCTTTGACCAGCAAAACAATATTGTATGGGAACTGAGAGAGGAGGAAAGCAGTGATTATCATGGTGATGATCTTCAGTGACTTCTGCTTTTGCGATCTTTTGGCTTTTAAGAGGGTCTTGATGATAAGGGCATAGCAAATAACCATGACAAGGAGTGGGAGAAAGAATCCAATGGTGATTTTCAAGGCCAGGACAGTAACTCTGAAGATCATGCTGACATTTGGTGGATACGTAATTTTGCAAACTGTTATATCATCCCCCTGTATGCTTTGGCTGTATATGATTTCTGGAATGCACAGGCTCACAGATGTCAGCCAGACAGCCAAGCACATGAGCCTGGTGCGCAGGAGCCACCTTCTCTTAGAAGTTTTAGCTTTCAGCGCCTGGACAATAGTGATGTACCTGTCAAAGCTGATGCAGGTCAGAAGCAAGCTGCAGCCGTAGAAGTTAATCTTATACACACTGTTGACAACTTTGCACATGAAGTCCTTGAAGATCCAGCCATCAGAAGCAGCCTTGGCCCAGAAGGGGAGGGTGAACAGCAGCAGCAGGTCAGCAATGGCCAGATGCAGCAGGTACCGATCCATCATGCTCCTCCTGAAGTGGTATTTGCAATAGACAAGCACAACCAAGGCATTTCCCACTGTGCCCACAGCAAAGATGAGCCAGAAGAACACTGGCAGGAAGGCTTGAGCAAACTGCCTGACCTGCATCTTGTCGCACATGGAGTCTGTGTTGTTTCCCAATAGGGACAGCACTCCGCTATCATTCCTGTAGTAATCCAGGCTGCTTTTGCCTGGGTGGGTGACCTGCAATAAGACATCTGGTAAACTTGTGTTGAGAGGCTCAGTAAAGCATACATTTTCCCCTCTCCACCGGATACAGCTGAAGATGTCTAACATATTCCATTTAAATGTGAAAGTGCAAAGGCTGCCAGCAAAACACCACATTCCAGTTGCATTGAAGTGTGCAGCACAGCAGAGATACATAAAAATGACGTATTGGGTAACAAACTCTTTACAAAAGAGCGGTTCATCACCTCCAGCCAAACTTCAGTTATTAAAATGGCAAGTGGTGAAAGCATTTTCTCTGTCAGAACACTCAAAACATGATTGGATTGGCAGCTTCAAATACATAACAAAACGTAAAACGTGCAGCTTGGAAGGAGGCGGGAAAGAAGGTTTTGTGTTACTGCTACAGTGGGATGGCACCACTGGCTTGAAAGAGTCAGAAAAGTGATGGAGACAGAGAGGAGGGAAAGGAAAACAGAGACGAGCAGTAACAGTAAATAGCTGTATACTCACTACAGTTGCAGCTGCCATCTTCAGCCAGACTGTTGAAGGAGTCTTGAAGGAGGATCTGTAGCTTGGAGAGGAAAGATGGGGTAAAACAACTGATTTGAAACAGCTCTGAAGTAAAACTATGACTGTTTTCTGTCTTCTTCCTCTACCTTTAATTAAAACCTCAACTCTTTGAAACAACTCTGGCCAGGGAACAAACCACACAGAAATTGATTTGAATTATTTCGCTATTTCCATTTTACAAATTTACATTTACCCTACTTTACGTCTGCAGCTTCTCAATGCTCACTGTGCTGATTAAGTCCTTTGGTGTACTGCAGTCACTGCAATTTCATTTCCAACAAGTTGAAGACTCCTCAGTGTGCACATGTAAAAAGAAAGTAATTTGAAAGCATCATATCTTCAAAAATATTAATGAGAAAAAATTAAACATGTCTCTTAAATTATCTAGCAACTAAGAAGGGAAAAGCACTTGCCTTTGATAGTAGCTTGCAGTCTTAAATATTTACAACCTTTGCAGCAACTGATTAATCTATGCCTGCAGCTTCTCTTTTTTTTATCTGTGACTGTGAGATTAGCTCAGGTTAGATCATGGTGCTAATAATGCCAAGTTGTGGGTTTGATCTCTGTACGAGTCCTTCACTTAAGAGTTGGCCTTGGTGATTGTTTTGAGTCCCTTCAAACTCAGAATATTCTGTGATTCTGAGTTTAGGGACAGTGCTCATTTCTCTTAGGCTGGGAAACATGTGCCCTGGTAAACAAGTATATAATGGGGGTTTTTTTCTGCAGATTGCTTTTCCAGTCATTCTATGATCACAAAATGTACCTGAGCCTGGTGGGCTCAATGCAAGACACACACACATAAGTATTCAACATGTTCTGCACCAGCCTGTCTGTGCTAGTGCTCGGGGGACAAAGCCTGGCAATAACATAAATATGGTCCCATTGGTGCTACTGTGGACCTTGAATTAGCACAGAAGGGGTTCTCCAGACACTTTCAAAAGCAGGTCACTTAACAGATCACCTTGTAGAACCAAACCTCTCACCACAGCAGAAGCTGCATGGAGCTGTAACTTCTTCATGGAGAAATGGCCCATGTTCCTGCTCTGGCTTCCCTCTGGCTGCTTGTTGCCTGCTGACTAAAAGCACCCGTGACTGTGGCTAGTGCAGGCTGTCAGCAAGCTACTGATTTCTCCATGGTACCCATTTCCAACATGTTGTTGCAGCATCTGCTGAAGGGTGCAGAACTGTGCATCCCCAAGGAGAGGGGGTTTATGTTATTCTCTTTTAGCTGTCTGACCAACCTTAAATGGCAATCAAAAAGATCACTGTAACTTAATCAGTTCAGTGTCAAAAGACAGACATGAATACACAGTAGAGGAGGCAGGGGACTCCCTTATGAAGACAGGCTGAGAAAAGTGTGGTTGTTCAGCCTGGAGAAGAAAAGGTTGCATGGAGATCCCATAGCAACCTTCCAATATCTAAAGGGGGCCTACAGAACAGCCAGAGAGAGACTCTTTGCCTGAAACTGTACTGATAGGATTGATGGGTACAAATTGAAAGAGAGGAATAAATAAACAGGCTTGATATTAGGAAGAAGTTTCTTACTGTGAGGGTGGTGAGACACTTGAACATGTTGCCCAGGAGAGCTGTGGATGCGCCTTCCTTGGCAGTGTTCAAGGCCAGGTTGAAAAAGACCTTGAACAACATGGTCCAGTAGGAGGTATCCCTGACCCATGGCAGCAGGAGTTGCAACTAGATGATCTTTAAGTTCTTTTCCAACCATTAACATTCTACGATTGTGTGACTCACCAGGAAAGTCGCTGCAGGTGGGGGCAGCCTGGATGTGGTGCCCAGCAGTCACAGCTCTGCATGTGATGTTTGCTCTTTACGCCCACAGTTAACCTCTGGGCTTTTGTAGGCTGAGGTGGGTGTATGCTCCTGGGACCCCAGCGTTTAGACATGTCACAGACTGTTTACTCTGTGGTTTGCACGGTTTAGGTGGCTCACAGATGGTAATCTTCTGTTTTTATTTTTTTCCCTGGTAAGCTCTTTTGATAGCAATGGAACAATGTTCCATACCATCATTTTTCTGTTCTTGTGCATCATGTAGCACAGGGCAAATCAGAGGCTGCTCCCAGGCTCTGTCCTGCTGAGGAAGAAAAAAAATATCCTGGGAAAAGAACTATGTCCCTCTGGAGAGCCCCCAGTGTCCCCTTGCGAGGCTGGGACAGCCAGGAGAAGCCATGTCTAGTCCTGCCTGCTCCAGGTTGACACACAGGCACTGCTTCCCCTTGCTGGATGCCAAAGCTGCAAGCAAGCAAGAGACAGGGTCACAGGGTCTGCATCATGCCCCGCAAAACCATGTGCTTTGCAAGCAACAGCAAAATGGAGCATGATAAAAGTTTTTCAAGAGCAAAGGCCAGGCTATTACTGCTGAAAAAAAATGGCAAGACCCAGGACAGGACTGTGGGGAGTCACATAACGTCCCTGCTGGCAGCACATCTTGTATGACAGTTGTCCAGAATAGTGTGGCAGGAAAGATTTTGAAGAAGAAGGCAGTGAGAAGTGGTTAATAAATAAATAAATAAATACATGAACTTGCACGTCTTATGTCTTCTTTCTGCTAAGATGGCATGCAAATTATGCTGATTTAAGTTCCTGTCTCTGCAGAAAGTCCGAACACCATGGGGTTTTGCTTTAATGATGGTGTTCAGCTGTGACCGATGCTCACTTGACTCATACTTCAAGGAGATTTCCAAATCGCCATTCAGGCTCAGTTCCAATTATAGAGAAACCAATTATATGGGCTACATTTTGGCTTGGGCTCCACCAGTCAGCAGTGTGGCATCTCTTTCCAAAGGGAAGGAGCCTGGGGTGCTCCATAATCACCTGCAAAATCATTGTATGAGGTGATACCGCTGTATGACACTTAGCCTCTCTTGCATCCTGGGCCCTCCAGTATGAAAATGGAAATGGGGGAGCAGTCTCAGTTAAACTTCAGGGTACCTGCTAAGGAAAGCACAGGTGTAGTCTCAGAGCTCAGGAAAAAGTTACTCTGGGCTGGCCAACCGCTGCCTGACAATGGAGCCATGGTAATTATTCCTAGTACAAGCTAGTTTGCCCTTTGGTGTAATGCAAGCTGATGCAGCACTGGAGGAGCTACATTAACTTCAGTGGGGTAAAGGCATGCCCATGGGCAATGTCTCTGATGCAAAGGATCTTCACATCTTTTGGTCTCTCCTTGGTGAATCTGCATGAATCCTGAACCCTCATGTTGAGGATTTAAGCAACTTTAATCAGACGTAGTATTATTTCCCCTAGAAGCAAATAAATTTAACTTATTCCACCACTTTGCACAGCCAGTTTCACTGCACTTCAAGTCCCTGGGGCAGATAGATGTCAAGACCAGAACATGAGCAGCTGCTCATCTTGGTCATTACTTTTCTGCCACATGCCATTTATTAAGTGAGTGTCGCTAACAACAGCAGCTTTTTTTTTTTTTTTCCCCCTGAAGGTAGGAGCAGAAGCAGAACAGTGTGAACGTTTTACCTCTTGCAATATTTCTGCCAAACAGGTTTCTTATTGGTATCCTCACACAGTGCCATCCACAGTTAGCTCCTTTCAAACAGAACCAGACAATGCGGTCAGCTCTTGCAATGCCAGCACATATCATGAGACAACTTGTGACTTCCCTCCAGCTCATGTCACTACAGAACTAAGCACCTCTGTTTTTCTTACAAATATATTGCTTTCATGTTCATCAAGAGAACTTGCAAGCGTAACACTTTTTGTTTGTTTTTTAAAGTAAGCAGGAAAGTTAAAACCACCTGCATTTCTTACATGTCTTCTTTATAAATTCAGATTACTTCATACTAAGCACAACTTGGGATGATTTTTGAAGCTCCTCATTTATTGCATGTACTAGTGGCAGAGACATACTCAGCTTGATATGCTGATCAGGTGCTGGGAAGATTTTTGAGAAACAGAACAAAACTTGGGGTTATGTCCTCTGCTGAGGCTGACCAAGGTTTCCTTTTTGTTGTAGTGGAAACTGCACTGTGTTTGCACTAAATCTGTCTTCTAATATACATATCTATTTTCCTTTCCTTATGTAAAAGGAGAACATTAACCTGTTTCTTTCCAAGCAGGCTGTTTTAGAGGTTCAATAACCCCTCAGATGGTCTGTTTAGGAGAGGTTGTGGCTGTAATTCAGTGTCCTCCATAAGGAGGATATTTGCATTTAGAGAGATCAGTGCCTCTGACTGCAGTTTCAGCCAGGTTCCTTGCTTACGTAAACTACACACATGAGGGTCCTGGGGATTTCCATACTGAGCAAGCAAAAGGGTGTTCTTATTCCCATTTCCAGAATGGACAGAGAGTCATGAATTTTCTTCCTTCTCTTCAGAAAGTTGGAGAGCTAAAATAAAAAACTCTCTGAAATGCCCCAGGCAATTAGAACATCCATTTGCCCAGGTGAACTCCTAGTAATATCCAAAGACCCATCTAGTTTTGGCTGTGTAGATAGGTTGCAAACTCAGAACTTGAAAGAAAAAAGTATTATTTACACTACACTAAGCGTAGTAGCACTTTTCCTCCACAAAAATAGGACAGTTTTAAAGTGTAGAATTACTGAGTACTGGAGATACACAGTTACCTAGTTTCTGCCACAAATATTCTGTGAACCCAATTTTGTTTCTGTGAACCCAATTCCTGTTTGCTGGCAAGGAATGTTTCAGCAGTCCTTGTGCAGAGCCATATAATCAGCAGCTGCTTTTACAGAGCACTGGGATGTTACAGAATATCCCTGAAAATCAGCAGCATCGAGTTTAATGTGAGCAGTGTTCCTAATGCTATCGAGGGTCCCAGCACTTTAAAACAAATTCTGTAATGAGTAAAAGCACATTTTGGTGATGATGTTAACTACAAAATACTGCTTTGTTCCTTCAAGGTTTCTCTACAGAGTAAGTTTATCAAAGCAGCAGCAGAATAAAACTGTAGGCAGCACCTACTACATGTTTCACAATGAATAGGATGGTGTTTTTATGGTGGAGTGGCATCTCACACAAACTCCCAACAGTTTTTCTACCTTTTTTCAGTCTCTGCCACCGCATCTTTGTATTTCTTCACTTTTTTCCTTATTACTTAAGCTCAATCCTTGTAAAATCTATCATTTTTTCGGTTACAGTAATAGTCAACACACCATGACATAGTCTTAGCCTGAAGTTATTGTGAGAAAAACAGAAGGAATCCATAACGGCAATATTGTATTATGCATTGTAGTAAATTTACAGTACGCAGTAAAACACATGTTATGTAATGTAGTGAAACAACAAGTCCATCCAGCAGATTTTCTGTCCCACATTCTCTCTGCGTATCACACTGCCATGTAGGCTCTGGCACTCGTTCGGGTGAGACTGGACAGAAAAGAAACTTTTCTCTTCCAAAAAGATTCTAAGAAAGGACTTGAATGTCAGAATTGTTTTCTGCATATAGATATCAGTGTAATGTTTTGTTGTCATTTTATTATTGCTGGTATTTGGTACCAGAGATACTAAATATTATATTGTAATAACACAGTAGGACAAGTAATGACGTCTACTAGTGATTTAGCAGCAAACACTCAAAGAACAAAATTGTACCCCACAATTCAGAATATGACTTTCTGGGCTAAAACTGTCAATACCAACAGCCCTGGGTGACCTACCATGGTCTGATGGCTTTACCTGCTTCTGAATCAGCTTTTTGGGCATGGGTGTGTTTTGGTGTGGGTTGGTTTTTTTGTTTCTTTTATACACTCTTGCACTTGACACTTGACAGAAGACAAGGATTTCCTTTTCAGGAAAGGTGCTAATGATAATGCTGACTTTATAAGTCCAAATCATAACTTTCTTGCCTGTGATAATCCGTTCTGACTAAAAGGCTCTCTTCGGTATTGGGTTCTGCTCTGCAAGCCTACAAGTTAAATAGTTTTATAACTGGTTGATGGGAGTTGGACTGGATGATCCTGTGGGTCCCTTCCAACTCAGAATAACCTGTGAACCTGTGATGGGGTGAAAAAAAACCAGTTTCAGTTGCTGTTAGTCTTCAGTTTTTCCTCCTCTATTGCACTTGTTGATGGCCCAAGTCTATATAAAACACAAGTCATGAGCCAAGAGATAGCAATGCTAAACTGGATCATTTGTTTAGATGCTGCTTCAGGCTGTGTCACCAGAAACCACATGACAGAGTGCTGTGGAATTCTGAAAGCTCTTCCAAGTGGGTTCGTTTGTTTGATGTTCAGCTGCCTTTGGCTCTGCTGCCTTGAGGTTCAAGGCTGGACTTGCTTTTCGTGGTAGAGGTACTTTCTTATAGTAAAAGCACTAATGGTGCATTTAGCACTTGGCAAGTGAGGACAAACAGACCAGATCTAGTTCATGTTCAGGGGGTAAAAAATCCAAAGGCTGGTGTTGAACATTTTCATTCCTGTCAGGTATTCACATTCCTCTGGTGTGCACTCTTAATTAAATTGGGAGCTGTCTGTGCCTGCTTGCCTAGTTTGGAGTACTCATTTTAGAGTAAATGCTTTTTTGGCTCCATCTGTTCTCAAGGGATATAAAAATTTGACAGATCTCAGGACCAACTACTATTTTAGGAGAATCATTGGCTTTGTTGTTCACACTGTAGGCTGGTTCATACAGTAGCTTTTAACTCCCGAGTGTTTGCCTGCACAAGTGTGCAGGGGAAAGGGATAAAACCAGACCTGCCAGCGATGAACAATGGGATGGCACTCCAAAGTCTGAGGGACTGTGTGCCAGTGAGATCCGCAGTCAGCTACACGAGGTGCTGTGTACAAGAGACTGCACCTGAAATGTCTCTACACCAATTCACACAGCACAATGAGCAAGAAAGAGGAGCTTAGAAACCTTGGCTCAGTCCCAGAGATGCGCCATCATTGCCATAAGCAAAACCAGGGGAGATGAATTCTGTGATCGATGTGCTGCGATGGATGGTTACAGGTTCTTTAGGAGAGAGAGGCGGGGCAGACAAGGCAGGGGAGTGGTGTGGTATGTAACGAAAGGCCTGGAATGCACAGAGCTTCCAGTTGGTAATAGCATGGTTATGAGCCTCTGGGTAAGGATTAAGGGATAAACAAATAAAGCAGATGTTATTGTAAGAGTTTACTATAGGCCACCCAGCCAGGAGGATAACACCAACAAATTAGTCTTTAAGCAGCTAAGAAGTACCTGTAAATCAACACAGCTGATACAAACAGGTCCAGAAGATTTCTTGGTATAGGTGCTAAGGGAACTGACTAGGAAGGGTGCCCTCCTTGATTTGTTGCTTGTTAACAGACAGGGTCTTGTGGGTGCAGTAGTGATTTGGGACTGTCTTGGCCACAGTGACCATGAAGCAACCAAGTTTAAAATCTCTGTTGACAGGAGTAAATGTCCCAGCAAAACTTCCACTCTGGATATGTAGTGAATAGAATTCAGGCTGCTTTGGGAACTACTCCTTCTGAAGGTGCTGGGGTCCATTAGTCAGCTTATAAGCGCCACCTCTGGAGAGCACAGGAGCAAGCAATTCCAAAATGCTGGAAGTCAAGCAGCCAAAGTAGAAGCCTGCTTTGAGTGAGTTGGGATCTTATGGAGCTAAGGCGAAAAAAGGAAAGGGTATGGCCAGTGGAAGCAAGGTTGGAGAATTGGTGGAATTGTGGACAGACAAATTGCCAATCAACTGGCCAACTCTGCTTCACTGGGAAGCTATGCAGAGGTGGCCCCAACTACTACCAGGATAGGAGACTGACAGAGGAGACTGCCTTTTTGCTTCTGCCCCTTTTGATTTTGGTTTGGGGTTTTTTTTCCCATTCCTTGCCTCCTTCACCTCCCTGACCCTACATTTTTTCTGCTCTCCTTCCAAAGCATCCTTGCCCACGAGGTGGAAATTGACAGCAGGGATGGAAGTAGGCCCAGGGCCACTTCTGAACCTTCTTTTTGTCCTGCCAGCACCCACACCTCCGGCGCTGGCCTGTGGGGAGACCCATCTTGCACCTCCTTGGCATGGGCAGCGTGTGAGGCCTTTCTGCCCAGCTCAGGTGGTGTGGGCAGGTGTTCTGTTGTGCCCTCTGGGGAGCTGGGGCACGTCCCCAGCCCTGGATCGGCTGCTGTGGAGCCTGTGTGGTGCTGCATGTGGAGATAAACGCCAGAACCTCCTCTCTGTCCTGGCACCTCTTGTGTGGGAGCAATCTTTGAATTCAGTACTGGAGGTTGTATCTTTATTTCAGCGCTGGGCTCCTGAAAGGAGGTGACAGTCCTTTTACTTGGGAAGGGGACCACCTACCCCCCGAGTTTCAGGTGTGGATGATGGGCCGCCCAGGGGGAGGTAAAGGTCAGCAAGACCTTTCTGCCATGGAAGCTTTTGCGTGGGAGCAGTCCTTAGCCGTACGTCCGTATTTGGGTGCTGTGAGGTTCTGGAAGTGCAGGAGAGCGCTTTAACAGGGGAAGGCGAGCACCTAAGCCCCCCCCTTCAGGCACAGGACGGACTGCGCGGCTGCACAGCCCCGGGCGGGGGTGGGAGGCGAGCGCAGGAGGGGCCCGGGCGGTGAGGGCGGAGCGGCGGTGCGGGAGGAGGGATGAGGGATGCCCGTTTCCCGGCCGAGCCGTCAGCTGACGCTGTCTGGCCGGCGCNCTCGCTGGGCAGCCCGGGGCGGTGCGGGAACACGGACTGACGGTCCATCAGCAGATCCCGTGGGAAAACTCGCTCTTCCTGCGGCGTGTGAGATGAGGGAAAGGAGTTTTTCCCGTTCTTCATCGACTCTGTTGTAGCCACTTTCTCCCCGGGGACACCATACCAGTGCCTAAGGACAGTCTCATGCCTCGAGTTTGAGGCAGTGTCACGATTACCTCGGCAGGTGTTGCAGCTGGGTGGTGCACAGGTGGTTAAAGACAGAGGAAAAGCGGCACAGCCTCATGTGAGACCTTTGTGGAAGGGCAGATTGGGTGACAGCAGATGTGGTCTCCTGAAGGATGGGGTTGTGGCCAAGCCTCCCGAAATTCTGAAGGTTGGTGGGTAAGAGGAATGGAGAACCAATATTCACCGAATTTGGTAGTACATATTAGCACTCTTGGGGGCTTTTATAGATTAATTTAAAACAGATGGAAATATGTAGTGAGTTTCAAGAATTTGCTGCCATGGGAGGTTGTAGAAGCAGGTAGTATTTAACACATCCCCCCAAAAAAATGGATTTGCCGCATCAAGTTAATAAACAACCCCCAGAAATGACTACAAGGATTTGCCTTCTGACATCACTGACATAACAGCTTTCTCAGCTGCAAGAGGAACCAGACCACAGACAGCGTCCAGGGTCGTGTAATTTCTTTAAACAGCATTTCTTCTTGCTGTTGTCCGGGCAGAATATTGCCAAGTGTCTAGAGGCATTTATCTTATCTTCCTAGCTTCGTTTATTTACTGTAGAGGCGTATGTGTAAAATACGTAGCACTGTTTAACAATAGGGCTTGAGGGACTGAAGCTGGCAGACACCATTTCTCTGCCCACATTTCACTGACAAAAGCAGTGAGGGAAGGGGTCTTCTAAAGATTTGGTCCTTAAAATAGAGCGGGGTCCAATTGCCACAGAGGTGCTAAGGTTCTTATAAATTAGCTAGGGAAGGTATATGCTACAGATAAGCAACCTGTCAAACCGGGGTTTGCGGGCTTCAGGCCTCAGGCTCACTGCAGAGCCCCTACAAGGCTGCTTTTCTGGGATACCTCTGTCTGTGATGATTGCTTGCTTTTATAGTTAAGGGTGGACTGAGAGATAGGAAGTGTTTTGAAAATAAACACATGCTACTGGGACTGTTGTGTCAGATGTGGTCTCTATTGGATGTTATGAAAGACCATCCAAACTTTTTTCATCTGTGATTTAAATAAAAGAATAGGGTTATTTTAAATAGAAATGTGCAACCTGAACATTTGTAGAAACACTGTGACTGAGCAAAATACAGAGCAAACGAGGGAATTCCGGTACAATTCAAATGTAACTGCTTGTTTGTTTGCAGTTTGTTTGCAGTCTGTGAGGAAACCTGTTAGGTCTCCACCTTTCTAAAGGAGCGCAGTGTGTGATGTTTAAATCCCTTTTCAATTTAGTTGCATCCTTTTCGACCAGGCATTGAGTCATGGAAACTGCACAGGTAGTGAAAGCGAGATGGAAGCAGGTGGCAAAACACAATGTGAGTTTCACTGATCCAACTGATTTTCAGGGCTTTGGAGAAGTCTGGTTCGCAACTGCAGGCAAGGATGTCTGCTGATACTCATCTGCAGTTTCTGGGACCACAGTTGTATCTGGCAGCTGTTCCGGTGGGGATTTTACTGCTGCTGGAGCATGTGTTGGTAGAGCGTCTTGCAGTGGGTAAGAATGATGTAGCGTGATGCCTGCTTTTCAGATGGAGCCAGCTGCTTGGGAAGAAGAACAGAGAACACGTGTTAAGTTAGTATGAGAAACAACTTAGTCCCAGAACATGTGTGGAATTTCCAGATAGTACAGTGATTGTTTCCAGGACTCATTGCATCCCNGCTCCTCCGGGCGGCGGTGAGTCCCCTCCTCGCTCCCCCCACTCCTCCAGGGACCCCGGGGGCCGTGGGGGCCGGCTCCGAGGGCCGCGGGGGACCGGCGTGGCTGAGGGCTGGCAGGGGCCCGCTCCCGCTGCCTCGGTCCGTTTTTAAACCAAAGGGCGATTTGGGGCCCGTGGGCAACGAGCGGGGCTGGTGGCTGCGCCGAGGGGACATCCCGGGGCAGGGAGGGGCCGTGCCCTGGTTCGGGGCAGGCGGGCCCGCTGCCGGCCGTGCGGTGCTGAGGAAGGAAGGGAGGAAGGAAGGAAGGGAGGGTTGGCCGTGCTGCCCTCCGAGGGGCTTGGCCGGGGTGGCTGCCCGGCGGGACGGCGGTGCCGGCTGTTCTCCTGGCCCTGCCGGGGCTCGCTGGGCAGCCCGGGGCGGTGCGGGAACACGGACTGACGGTCCATCAGCAGATCCCGTGGGAAAACTCGCTCTTCCTGCGGCGTGTGAGATGAGGGAAAGGAGTTTTTCCCGTTCTTCATCGACTCTGTTGTAGCCACTTTCTCCCCGGGGACACCATACCAGTGCCTAAGGACAGTCTCATGCCTCGAGTTTGAGGCAGTGTCACGATTACCTCGGCAGGTGTTGCAGCTGGGTGGTGCACAGGTGGTTAAAGATAGAGGAAAAGCGGCACAGCCTCATGTGAGACCTTTGTGGAAGGGCAGATTGGGTGACAGCAGATGTGGTCTCCTGAAGGATGGGGTTGTGGCCAAGCCTCCCGAAATTCTGAAGGTTGGTGGGTAAGAGGAATGGAGAACCAATATTCACCAAATTTGGTGGTACATATTAGCACTCTTGGGGGATTTTATAGATTAATTTAAAACAGATGGAAATATGTAGTGAGTTTCAAGAATTTGCTGCCATGGGAGGTTGTAGAAGCGGGTAGTATTTAACACATCCCTCCCCAAAAATGGATTTGCCACATGTAGATACATCAAGTTAGTAAACAACCCCCATNGAAGGAAGGGAGGAAGGAAGGAAGGGAGGGTTGGCCGTGCTGCCCTCCGAGGGGCTTGGCCGGGGTGGCTGCCCGGCGGGACGGCGGTGCCGGCTGTTCTCCTGGCCCTGCCGGGGCTCGCTGGGCAGCCCGGGGCGGTGCGGGAACACGGACTGACGGTCCATCAGCAGATCCCGTGGGAAAACTCGCTCTTCCTGCGGCGTGTGAGATGAGGGAAAGGAGTTTTTCCCGTTCTTCATCGACTCTGTTGTAGCCACTTTCTCCCCGGGGACACCATACCAGTGCCTAAGGACAGTCTCATGCCTCGAGTTTGAGGCAGTGTCACGATTACCTCGGCAGGTGTTGCAGCTGGGTGGTGCACAGGTGGTTAAAGACAGAGGAAAAGCGGCACAGCCTCATGTGAGACCTTTGTGGAAGGGCAGATCGGGTGACAGCAGATGTGGTCTCCTAAGGGATGGGGTTGTGGCCAAACCTCCCAAAATTCCGAAGGTTGGTGGGTAAGAGGAATGGAGAACCAATATTCACCGAATTTGGTAGTACATATTAGCACTCTTGGGGGCTTTTATAGATTAATTTAAAACAGATGGAAATATGTAGTGAGTTTCAAGAATTTGCTGCCATGGGAGGTTGTAGAAGCAGGTAGTATTTAACACATCCCCCCAAAAAAATGGATTTGCCGCATCAAGTTAATAAACAACCCCCAGAAATGACTACAAGGATTTGCCTTCTGACATCACTGACACAGCAGCTTTCTCAGCTGCAAGAGGGACCAGACCACAGACAGCGTTCAGGGTCGTGTAATTTCTTTAAACAGCATTTCTTCTTGCTGTTGTCCGGGCAGAATATTGCCAAGTGTCTAGAGGCATTTATCTTATCTTCCTAGCTTCGTTTATTTACTGTAGAGGCGTATGTGTAAAATACGTAGCACTGTTTAACAATAGGGCTTGAGGGACTGAAGCTGGCAGACACCATTTCTCTGCCCACATTTCACTGACAAAAGCAGTGAGGGAAGGGGTCTTCTAAAGATTTGGTCCTTAAAATAGAGCGGGGTCCAATTGCCACAGAGGTGCTAAGGTTCTTATAAATTAGCTAGGGAAGGTATATGCTACGGATAAACAACCTGTCAAACCGGGGTTTGCGGGCTTCAGGCCTCAGGCTCACTGCTGAGCCCCTACAAGGCTGCTTTTCTGGGATACCTCTGTCTGTGATGATTGCTTGCTTTTATAGTTAAGGGTGGACTGAGAGATAGGAAGTGTTTTGAAAATAAACACATGCTACTGGGACTGTTGTGTCAGATGTGGTCTCTATTGGATGTTATGAAAGACCATCCAAACTTTTTTCATCTGTGATTTAAATAAAAGAATAGGGTTATTTTAAATAGAAATGTGCAACCTGAACATTTGTAGAAACACTGTGACTGAGCAAAATACAGAGCAAACGAGGGAATTCCGGTACAATTCAAATGTAACTGCTTGTTTGTTTGCAGTTTGTTTGCAGTCTGTGAGGAAACCTGTTAGGTCTCCACCTTTCTAAAGGAGCACAGTGTGTGATGTTTAAATCCCTTTTCAATTTAGTTGCATCCTTTTCGACCAGGCATTGAGTCATGGAAACTGCACAGGTAGTGAAAGCGAGATGGAAGCAGGTGGCAAAACACAATGTGAGTTTCACTGATCCAACTGATTTTCAGGGCTTTGGAGAAGTCTGGTTCGCAACTGCAGGCAAGGATGTCTGCTGATACTCATCTGCAGTTTCTGGGACCACAGTTGTATCTGGCAGCTGTTCCGGTGGGGATTTTACTGCTGCTGGAGCATGTGTTGGTAGAGCGTCTTGCAGTGGGTAAGAATGATGTAGCGTGATGCCTGCTTTTCAGATGGAGCCAGCTGCTTGGGAAGAAGAACAGAGAACACGTGTTAAGTTAGTATGAGAAACAACTTAGTCCCAGAACATGTGTGGAATTTCCAGATAGTACAGTGATTGTTTCCAGGACTCATTGCATCCCTGTTGTGATCTATTGCCATCTGCTAACAGGAAGTCTTAATGAGAAAAGAGAAAAGGGTGGGGCAGGAATAATTGAGGGAGGCAGGCTGGGAGCTTGAAAGGGGACTGCCAGAAGCCAATCTTTACTGTTGTCTGATTTGTTCTACATCAGGACATCTCTGTGTCATTATGACAGTGATTCTGCATGACCCAGCATCTTGGGTAGTACACAGAGTACCAATCCTTTATTGCAGTCTGGGAAAAAGGGAATGTGTGTAATATTTTAAAACAGCTGATACTGGTTCCTGGTTGCAGGCTTTGTTGACCCAAGGCATCCCTTCATAACCACATTATTGCCTACTGGAGACTTCTGCAGAACAGAAGGGAACAATCAGGAAGCCAAGATGATCTCCTTCAAGCAACTGCCCCTTGAAGCAAAGGCTGCAGTGGCAGCAGGAGTGGTTTTCTTCTCCATGGTCCTGTCACGGAGTTATCTGGCAGAAAAGCTCGATCGCAGGACACGGCACTGGCTTCTAAGGCTGCAGATGGCAGTATTTGCTAATACACTTATGTTGATGGGATCTCTTCATGTTTGGAGAAGCACAGTCACCATGTTCACCAGGTCTTCAGCTGCCAGCTCCTTCTGTTTCATGCTGTGGAAAATAGCTGTGTTTGTGTTTCTCGCTTTGGCTCATTCAAGCTTCTTTACATTGCCGTTTCTTGTTGCAGAAGAGCCCTATTTATTTTCTTTAGCTGCCTACACATGCCTAGGGGCCTATATCATTCTCATCTTCTTCCTCTTCACTCTAGGCTCTGTAGAGCAGGCTTACAAGTTCTTGGCAGGGAGAGATGCTAAGGCAGTCACTGGCAACAAGAACAGAACAGCAATAAAACCAGTTTTGGCAGTCATGCTGACTGTTGTGCTGACTGTTGTTGGGCTGTTAAATGCTTCCCAGCCTCCTACTGTGAATTCAGTGGATATTCCAGTTCACAAGCTGCCCTCAACAATGAATAACCTGAAAGTGGTGTTGCTTTCAGATATCCATCTGGGGCCTACAGTTGGGAAGACCAAGCTTGCCATGATAGTGAGAATGGTTAAGGCTTTAAAACCAGATGTCACGGTGATTGTTGGGGACCTGACTGATGCTGAGGCAGAGATCATACGGCCTGCTGTTGAGCCTCTTGGAGAACTTGATTCCCCTTTGGGGACATACTTTGTCACAGGAAACCATGAGTACTACACATCAGATGTTAGCAACTGGTTTGAGCTGTTAAAATCACTTAACATTCAGCCACTGCATAATGAGAATGTGAAGATTGTTTCACCAAAGAGCGTTCATGACTGGTTCTGCCTGGCTGGCGTGGATGATATTGAAGCAGACGTGTTACGCTACTCGGGACATGGCATGGATTTGAAAAAAGCTCTCAGAGGTTGTAGCAGTGAGCATGCCATAGTGCTGTTGGCTCATCAGCCAATTGCTGCAAAGTGGGCCCTTCAGGAGAGGCCAGACATAAATTTAATTCTCTCTGGCCATACGCACGGAGGGCAAATGTTCCCCCTGAATGCTGGAGCTTATCTTCTGAATCCATTTTTTGTTGGCTTGTACAAAGTTGGGCAGAACACCTTTGTTTATGTCAGCCCAGGGACAGTGTACTTTGGAATACCCATGAGGCTGGGCAGCAGAGCTGAAATAACAGAGATAATCCTACGTTCTCCTTGAAGGGTTTTCCATTTGACGGACCTCTACCATTCTTTTTTTGGCCAGTGTATTGGCTCTTCTGCTATGAAAGCAAATCCTTTTTCAGGGAAGCCAGAGAAGATGTGTTGGGCTGAACTTTGGCAGGTTCTGTTAAATTTGAGCAGAAAACACTAACTGTATCTGGGGTCTATGAAACAAATCTGGGGCATGTTAAAATACTGAAGAAATGAGTTCTTTGAGTTCATTATTACTGCGGTTCTGCATTTAAAGCTAACGCTGATGTCATGGAGATAATGCGTGTCTTGTGCATGTTTAGTGTCCTGCAGCTTCTTCATGACCCAGTGTTTGCTCTCCATCAGGCAGCTGCCTTACCAAATCTCAGGCAGGTGAAGTTCTCATCTCCTGCACTGGTATCACTCATATGTGTTTTGTAGAAGAGGCTACAGAGTGCCCACTGAGTGTGCAAACTATAGAGGCATTATGCAAGAGATGTTATGGGAAGGGAATAATTCAGGGTTTTGTTTTTTTAATTGAGGCTGGATATCCTTATCCTGCCAGCTGTCTGCAGAATGCACTAGGGCTTCCAGTCTTTGCTTCTTACTAGTACAGGAAATTGCCAGGTATTAGTTCCTGAGATTCAGTTTTTTCTAGTTAAAATGTTGGTGAGACTGACATCAAGGGGTGAAAGTAGCTGTCCTCCTCAGGTATTTTCTGCAGAATAGCTGAGCATCTAGTAATTACTTACTGAAAATAGCTCTAATAAAAGCAAATGAGACAGAAATTTCAAAATTAAATTCTGTTGCTGTCTGAGCATACAGTACCTCCTAATATGAAGCACAAAATTCACAGCTGAAATAGTCTCTTTTCATTCTGTATTTTTTTATTTCTGCTTAATTTCTGCTCTGTTATTTTTCTCTTGCAAGAGTAAGGAAATCCTATTTGAGAACAATGCAAATAAGTTAATGCTTGAAATTTGCTTAAGGCTTTAATATCTGAAGTAAATGGTGTCCTTTTTTTTAAGGAGACTAAACTCTGCAGCAGGTGACTTTCCTTAAGAACATTTGCATGTCAGTGTCCTGGTTGTCTGATAGGTACATAGGAGAATAATTGCTACAGGACACTGAGGGACAGAGAATTTCTTCCTGTCTTTCATAAAAGGATAGAACATAAATTAACATGATTCTGTGAAATTTGAGATACAGTATTAGAAAATATTAATACAAACCCTCTTGTTTCTCTCTCTTTGAGTTCAAGTAAGAAAGTCAGGATGTAGATTAATGTGTGTTTATTGCCCAGGCTGTTGAAACAGTTTACTGCTGTACATATTCCTCTCTCCTCCCCTCCCAAGAAACACCACAAACGACAGAAGCCTGAGAATCCTGCCTCTGAAGTCTGCAGCTGCAGCCACAGGGTTTCCCTTCCTCTGCCTTTCTGCCCACCAGCACCCGAGTTCCTCTCAGGCAGACTCGTGTAGCATGGAGGCAGAAGAGAGCAGTTCTTGCACGGGAAACTGAGAGTGGCAGGACCAGAACTGTGGTATTCAGTCTTTTCCTGCCTTCTTGTGTGGTCCTGCACTGGACGAACATGCACGCTTCTGTTCTCATTTTGAAGGAGATGTATTTGAACAGTGCCATAGGCTTTGCGGAGTTGAGTTTTTCTGTAAGTTAAATTTTGAAGTTTCACTTCATCCACCCCCTTTAGCCCTCCTCCCCCCAGGCAGAGTTTCTAACTGCTAGGCTGGTTTTGCATCCTGTTCCTCTGTACAAACAGCTTGCATTTTTACTCAGGAACATTGAGAAATACTGTGAACATGCCACGTAGGTTAGTGGAATTGCTGGAGGAGTCTATCATCTTCTACTCTGAAAACTGAGCACCTGGCCAGCCAGGCTCTCTACTTGCCAGACCAGATAATTTGTGTCTCCCATCACCTGTAATTTGGTGAATATTTTTTCATGTTTGTGCAATAATAGCAGCTTGAGCACCCTAAAGCTTCCATGTGTATTTCACGTGACCCACTGTCGGTGTGTGGGCAGTGAGTGCCACCACTTCACAGTCAGTGGCATAGCATCAAATGGTCTTAAGTAGTGAGAATTTTGGTAGCCTATAACCCTCTGCTTACGAACATGCCTTCAGTTAAAAGCTGTCTGCTGGGCTTAGTAGTGCAGAATGTTCCCTGGGGGCCAGTGGTCCAGGAGGATGGCTTTTCACTTGTTGCACTGAGTGTTTTACCGTGTAAAGAAGACTAATTGTTAAGCAAGTTCCCTTAACGGGGCATTTGTGAACTGATTTTAGATGGTGTTAGTTTCTCAGTGAGTTCCTAGTAGTATTTTTTCCTTTTTTTTTGGTCTTTTTTATTCCTCCCTTCGTTCTGTCCAAATGTGTGCAAAAATCTGAAAGGGTCTTTCCATCCCAGGACTTCTTCCTTGCTTTGTATGTGCCTCTCTTGGAAGATCATTACGTATCCTTTCAGAAGCAGATACGCAGCCTTTTAGGAGTATTCATGTTGTTATTTCAAAAATTTATTGAGTTCTCCCACTGTAATTTAGTTCTAGTTCAGTTTTTTCTTTAAGTCTCTCCCTCTGAAAACTTGTTTTCTTGATGATTATTTATTGCTTAAAATCTTTTCTTTCTATGCCAAAACATTTCAAAGCCTTTTCTTATTTTGCATCTTACATATGAATGGAAAATGTCCTATTCAACTTTCTTTTTGATAAAAGGAATTACGTATCTCCTTCATGGTTCTTGCTATGCTTTTTCCAATTTGAATTGAGTGTCCATAATGTAGACCTGTTTTCAGTATTCCAGATGAAGAAAAATCACTGTGCTGCTTAGTTGGGGGGGGGGGGTGTGATTTTTTTGTGTATGTGTGTGGAGTGTGTTTGATCTGGAGAACTTAACTAAATGAGTATGTATTTCTTCCTATAAAAGGCCAGTTCATTGAGAGGTGAGAGGGGAGGTAATTACTGTCAGAATTAATGGGAGAATAGATGAGTATAATCACTTTGTGAAAGTTATATTTATTGACTTGTATAATTACTCCAGAATGGATCAAATAATATGTAATTTGTGATATAACAAATGGTTTAAATGTTGGGATTTAATAAAATTTTATTCTTATGTCAAGAAATATGCCTCTCACGACCTTTTATTTCATACCAGTACTGTAGCAGTTCATGCTAAATAGTTTTAACACACTGATTATCTTTACCAACAGTAAACCTGACTAGTTTTGGAAAATCCTGCAGCCACACTGCTAAGCGAGGCATGGTGGAAAGTGGGAAAGCTAAGGCCACTATTAAATTTTCCTGCAGCATACTGAGAGAAAAAGGTGCGGGCTGAAGAAATGAGGACGTGACGCAGAGGAAAGGACCATTGCAAGAAAAGAGAAAAGTAGCTAAGAGATTTTCTTTTTAAGGAGCAGAAGAAAATTAGTGGTTTGTTGTTCTTAGCCTGGAGTAGAGAAAGGGATGTTCTGTGTTTGAATGGTCTACATAAGAGAAGTTAGACATCTTCACAGGTGGAGAGGGGTTCATTGAGGATTTGCTTTCCAAACAAGAACCCTCCCCTTTCCATTTTGTACATTTGGAGAATGAGGTATTCTAGCCACTGTTAAATAGATTTGTTTGTTGAAGATACATTTTTTTTGTATGTGTTGAGAGACACGCACATTATAAAAAGTTAAAATAGCATAAATTCCTGCTTGATTTAAGGAAAGACAAATTCTTTAGTTTTTCCATGTAAGTATGCTCTGAACATGTAAGATGCAACATCATACCATTGCCTTTAAGGGTCTGAATTTTCAGCTGGGCACTGATAGGATTTGGTATGAGCAAACCTGCATCCCAAACAGTGCCCTTGACAGTGTGTGTCTGTTGAACTTGCTCACCAGATGAGCAGACCCACTACCCCATCTTGCAGGGAGATACAGCGGGAATAATTCCCTGCATATTCACAACTGTGAATATAAAGTATTGGCAGAGCCAGACATAAATTCATTAAGAGAATTCTCTTGTTTTCATTGCAAGCCCTGGGTCACTGACAATAAAATCATGTTGACCATGAAGGGAAGTCTGTTTACAATGGGTGATGAATGAGCTGGTTCCGAAGTATACTCTGGAAGCTTCCTCCCTGTCCTCACGCGTATTTGTTGGGAAGGTGATTCACAGCTTTAGAAGCATGACTTCTAAATGGTACCTGATTCAATGACAATCACTTTCGTAATTAATACCTTTTAATTGTTTTATTGTTTTAAGGCAGCCTTGGTTCTCTGCCAGAGGTCTCTGTCCTTGAGGGTGTGTAAACAGTTGTTTCAACATTTATCATCTTGGCAGTTATCTGCCATAAATGGAACAAGTATCTTTTCCATAGACCTCTTGGCATGGTCTGAAGTCTAAATGGGGGGCTAAAATCCTGTTACAAAGGGAAACCACAGCAATTTATTTTGACCCTACTTGCTTCCAGGGATAATGGCCTTTTAATGTGTGATGTGCTTTTATCCCTAACGATGATACCTTTTTTTTTTTCTCTTGCAACACTGCAAAACTGTGTTGCTGTACATGATCTCTGCGTTCCATTAGGTTGTAATAGTTTTGAAGCACTCAGCTCTGCATTAGGGCTGTGACTTGTCACAGGGCCCCAGATTGAAAAACGTTTGAAGGATGTAAAATATCTGCTTGGTGTTTGTAGAGGTGAATGGTTTCCTTCAGGGGTATGCACAGTACAGTTCCATCCTAGTGCAGCATGCCCAGGAATCAAGATGCAGGTTCTAAATCAGAAAAAATGTCACATACCTTTGAACTGAACAGGAACTAAGCAGCTGCTGCATACCTGTGCATCCCGTGCAGTGATAGTTCACTTGAGGTCTAACAGTCTGGAGTTACAGCAGCATCGTCATTTCCTATGGAGAGTCCCAGCCTTAGAGTTATATTTGTTCCAGAGCAGTTGGTTTGTATTTCTGAGCTGTGTAAGGTCCTGATTTTGTAGAGGCCTGGCATGCAGATGCCTTTGTTGAGTCAAGATTTATTTCCACTTTCATGGAACTCTCTGATAAGTAATCCTAAGAATGGGTCTGTGTGTGTGGAATCAGAGCATAAAAAGCTTCTGCTGTGCCACACGTGGGACTCCGTTGCATTTCTTCTTTCTCTGCCAGCTTGTCGTTGTATCTTCTCATATCTCTTGCTATAGGTTCACCACACAATTTCACTTGTTCACTGTTGGGGGAATGTTTTGGATTCCTATGTATGTTTAGGACATTTCCACAACTTCTTAAAGATTTTCTCTAAAAACATTCTTCTGTTGTGGTTGCAATGTGGAGTTAGTAGTCTTCAACTCTCTGGGGAGCGTTATCTCACTCGGTTGTTCCATTTAGCGATGGTCTAGGGATAGGCATGTTTGCTTAGTAATTTCATCCTCCTTTTTTCAAGAGGTTGTGTTTTTTCTTTGAACTGTATCTCTTAGTTTGTACTCTTGTTCTTTTGTCCTGTGACACATTGCACCGGCTTCTTTTCGCTGGTTTCTTGCACCAAGGTGGGCTATGGGTAGCTAGTGGGGTGTCATTCACCAACAGTTATTTCAGGACCATTTTATCTTCTATTGTGAACAACCCACAGGTGTTGTATGGACTGTTCCCTCTGTCTTTCAAGGCAGAAAAAAAATTACCTTGTGTTTGTTTTGCATACAGAATGTGCCCAAGAGGAGTTTTGGGATTGATTATGATTCCAACTGCTTTGTCAAAGATGGGAAACCTTTCCGTTACATCTCCGGTAGCATCCACTACTCCCGGGTGCCCCGGTATTACTGGAAAGACCGCCTGTTGAAGATGAAGATGGCAGGACTTGATGCCATTCAAACGTGAGTAGCTGCTGACTTTCCAAGAGATTTGTGGAGAAGTAGTTAAATGGAATGCTATTGTTACTTGGCTTATTAGTTTTTAATAATGGGTGAGAAAGCTCCAGAGAAGTGAAGGGTGGTACGGGATGACCTCTGACAGTGTAAACTGGGGCAGTTGGGCAGGTTATAGCTGACAGTCCACACCCCTGATTAGAGGCTGTAGCTCTTGCTTCACAACCCAGGGTGCAAATGTGACCTGAAATAAATTAGTTGGACTGTGGACTTTGGCAGCTGCAAAACAGTTTTATGTGCTCTGCCTTTGCCAAGGACTTTGTACTCTGTGGTCAAAAGGTGGATCAGGTGAGAGGAAACAATAAGTTCTTAATACAGCCTAGGGTGTGTCACCCTGAAGCCTTGAAAATCCTGCTGAAGGCTGCAGTAATATTTAAAAATATTTCACTAGGGGCATTTAAATTTTAAAACCTAGTTGGGAACTAGGTGTTCTTGTTTAAAAAAAAAGGTTAGAAGAGCTTTCTGTTTTGTGTGTATGCCAAACCCTTAGTCCATCTTTCTTGCCCTTTCTACCTGATTGTGTACTAGCTACAACAAGTAAAAGCATAGGTTAAAAAAGTGAAAGTACCTTACTCTTATTTTTGCCAAAGTTTCCGTGACAAGGGGAGTAGTAGAAAAGTGTAAGGCACAGTCATTTTTCAAGCAATGATTGTAATTCCCTAACAGATTTGTTTTTCTTTCCTGTATCATTGCAGGGCTTAGAGCTTCCCTTTGAAGCCTCCTGCTTTTGTGCTATGGACTGACAGACAGCATTGGCTCTGGTGCTGCAGGGCCTGTAGGGCAGGACACTTTGATCAGTGGAAGTGTTGCACCACCTCTCCTTCCCCACCCTTGAAATGTCTTTGTTAGACCTGCAAGTTGCAAGGTTATCTTGTACTCCTAGGAATGTGATGAGTCAGGGTTAGTAGTGAATAGTACACATCAGGGAAAGAAAAGATGTTACATTTTTCCAGATCTAGGATGCTCTATTTTTTTGTCTGTCTTAAAACTCTTCTCTGTGTTGGGATGATCCAGTGACTTGGATGATGCAGTTTGATTAATGGTTTTTGAGTGCTTTTTGTTGTTTTCCATTAAAGCTAGCAAGCTCTGTCTTTGCTTGCGTTACAGAAGAGCAATGGGATTAAGTAACACACTTGGTTGGGACAGGGTTTCTGGAATTGCACATGTATTTTTTTTTTCTGCAGTAAAAGTAATTTAAATTGGACCTGAAAATTACACGGTTTGGTGTCTGGCTTGAGGGTCAAGCTGGGTCCAGACAGTGCCTCTGTGACTCTTATGATCCACAGTGTCTCATACTTCCCTTATGTCTCTGATTAATTTTCCTCCTCTTCCCAACACCCGTGGGTTTTCAGTGCCCTCTGTTCATTTCCAGCTTCTTCAAACAGTCCCTTCCTTTTTCTTTTTTTGAAGTTGCCTGTTCTTGTCTCTGCTGCATCACAGGCCTTTTCAGATGTGAATGTTTTCATTCTCATTCCCCCCCACCATTGTTTTTTAACTCTAGAATTTCTGTGGGGCTGGTTTGGTGTTTTCCCTGTTGCTTTCTCCGTCTTCCATTATAATCTTCCACTAACAAGGTGGGGGGAGGTTCTTCTTTTTCTTTTTTTCTTTTTTTTTCCCATTTTTTGAGATCTCCTACTCCGCTTTACTGTTTTACTTTAGTGTCCTTTTGCTGTGCAGGAAGTTGGGGAGATTGTCTCATGTTGCTGATGCCAATTGGTCTCTGTTGGTCTTGGACTTGGGTGTTGTTGCTGGATCACCAATGACAGATAACAGTTTTATTACAACCTTTGTAGAGCAGACTGGGATTCTTTAAATTTCTCTCCCATTGTTGTTCAACTTTGGATTTTTTCTGATGCACGATAAGTCTTAAATGCGTGTACCTTAGAAGCAGAAAATACTCCCGTGCCTTGCATTTTCTACAGGAATCAAATCCATGTGTCTTTCTATTTTACACCAGTCTCTCTCTGTTTCTCTCTTGGTGCTAAAAAAGCACCTCACCCACCAAAACCCCCTTTTGTTAGTTCTTGAAATTTGCTGATAAACAAGATTTACTGCTTTTGATTATTTGAGATAAAATGATAACTATTCACAGGGTCACAGGATATTCTGAGTTGCCTGGGACCCACAAGGATCATCTAGTCCAACTCCCAAGCGAATGCCCACCCAGGGATCAAACCTTGGAGCTGTGGGCACCACACTTCATCCATCCGAGCCTCCCATTGTCTAGACCATGGCACTGAGTTCCTCATCCAGTCTTTTTTTAAACACCTCCAGGGATGGCGACTCCACCACCTCCCTGGGCAGACCATTCCAATGAGGGATCACTCTCTCTGTGAAAAAGCTCTTCCTAACGTCCAGTCTCAACCTCTTGTATTACCCCAAACAAATTTCCTGTGATTTTTTGTGATCTTGGTAAAAAATAGGAATTGGTATGTGTGAGCTTTTGGTTGTGTTTTTGTTTTCTCTTCCTCTGCTTACTCTTTCCATTAGTAATATGTATGAGCAAGGGATTGTGAAGTTGTTCTGGAATGGGCAGCAGCACTGCCAGGTTTTCTGGAGAATGTGGTAGTTGGACTCCCAAGCTGGAGACCACTCTGAGCACTCTGATTTTGGCTGCTTGGGATTTTTCCATGAGACAGGAAATGGCCTGGCTGTAATTTGAAATATGGGAACCTTCCTTATTCATATTAAGATGTTCCCAGTGAGGCTTACCACTTCAGGGGAAACATGATTCTTTTTTTATAGGATTGTTCTTGTAAATACTTTGTGGACAATGCCAGCCAGATCTGTTCTCCCTCCTGTTCTCTGCAGCCTCTTTGCTGAAAGACTCACCATGCCTTGATGAATCATTCAGCACATGACTGAGTCAACAGCTCATGCCAAACTCCAGCAGGTGAAGCCGGTAGCTGTGTGTGACTGCCTGCATTTGGTAGTATCTTAAGCTCTTAAGCTGTAACAGAATGTGAGAAAACAGGTGATCTTACATTAAACCTTAAAACGTCAAGGTCTACACCTTCTACAAAGCAGGTTGAAATTTAATGTCGTGGTTGGTGTGACACCCCAGAAGATGATGGAGGAGGATACTGAAGATCTCCACTCCCCACCTCGGCAGGCATCTGGTCACACAAGGGTAACTCTGTGTTTTCAGTTCCTGAACAGTGGCTGCCAAATGTCAAAGACATCTGGAAAGGACTGAAAGTTAGGGGTTTGTTTTGCAGTTTGTTTGGGGGTTTTTGCATGGAGGAGATAAACAACCACTAGATGGGGCCAAATATATACAGGATTTACAGGTCAGTTGTGACGCTTCCTGGAAAAATCCGCAGTTACCTTTGTAGGCTCATAGAATGTTGAAGAATGTTGAGCATTTTCTGTGTTTAACTTTACTTGTGGACTAGTGAGTGGAAAGCTATAAACCTGTATAAACTCCTTCTAAGAAAGAGCTGCTGTTTGCCTCTTTTTAAAAGTTTTCTGTCTCTCTGAAGATTACTTTAAACACAATTTACTATTTTTGAAGACTCATGTATGTGTATGTGATTTAACTAACTATATGTATTTTGGCATTTGAGAGGCTATAATATTAACTAAGGTTGAAAGATTGTAATTTTTAGTCTTGATGTTCCTGCGCATGTATGTCTGTGTATGACCTTTTCAATAGTTTACTCATGTAAAGGCTCCTGTTTTTCTCACTTAATTGAAAGCACTCTTTTATGCTCTTTCTTTCCCTCTTGGTTAGTTTTTACAAGAGTATAAACAAACTGAGGCAGGAAGAGAAGTGTTGCCTGAGAGGATCTTCGCTTGATTGGACACAGTTTTGATTTTAGACATTTTTCTCAGATTTTGTCTTTCTGGAACAGTGGCAGCAGTTCTGCTGGAAGGATTACAAACCCATGTGCAAAGGAGTAAATAAGTGGAGAATTGAGTTCTCCCATTCATTGATACTATTCCAAGCCAAAACACTCATGGTTGTCAAGCAGGAACCATGAGCTAAACCACCACACATGGTAGTTGGTAGATTGCATATTTCTTTGTTGTCTTGCAACCAATATTTTTGTTTCTGTGAGATGTTCTGTGCTGAGGTTGTGGTTTCCTGAGTCCTGAAAGTGGGAGAGGTGTTCTTTCAAATGGTGATCTGCTTGTTTGGCAGCTTTGTTACCTAATTGAATTGAGGTTTTATTTTCTCCAGGCTATTGGGCACCTTAGCATTCTTTGACTTGGCTGTACTTTTCATGGCAGTTTTCCAGAACCTGCATTGCTCCTGGGCAATGAAAACTTTCAGGGACTACGTGCAATATCATTTGAGGCTTAGATGTTTTTTAAGTTCTTTTTGGTGGCAGCAGCATGGACCTGTCATCCTGTGCAAGCTGTGTGATCCATTCACAAAGGGTGAGGTACTGGTTTGGACAGGCTGGTTCCTGTTCATAGTGTTCATCTCCTCAGCAGTCTCCCACCACCATACAGCTGGCAGCTGGCCTGCTAACTCCAAAACTTCTAACTGCTTAAATTATGGGACATCATGGTTTTGAAATGGCACTACCAGAACCTGTCCTTGAATTGATATGGACTCGTGCAGACATACTGCAATGTACTAAACCAAATTTTAGTATTACTTTTAACTCCTTCTGCTATGCGAAGTAGCTCACACAAGAAAGGCCTTACTCTTGTCTTTTACTGACCTGAAGGACCAGTTCAGCATTGCAGATCTCTGGGGCATGTCGGGCAAATAGTCGTCACTGGGAATTCTGGTTAATCTCAGTTTCCTAATGGAAAGTGATTTTCTTTCTTACTAGGTATGTTCCGTGGAACTTCCATGAACCTCGGAAGGGCGTATATGATTTTAATGATGGCAAAGATCTAGAGTATTTCCTGCAGCTTGCCAACAACACTGGATTGCTTGTTATCCTGAGAGCTGGACCTTACATCTGTGCAGAATGGGACATGGTATACAGCCTTTCCTAACAGTTAGCTCATTTCTAGGGTAAATATAGTGTATTTCTGTCTTAAAGGTGTATCCCTTGGAGAAGAGTCTTGGTTTAGTATATTAAAATCCATACATCCTAAGTGACTTCTTACAATACAAAGTTACTTTATGTTTGTTTTTTTCATTAGGAATTACATTAGGAATTACACGTCTCAGTATATGTTTTTATAAAAAGGCTAAATTCTTCTTAGATTTCCTAAAAATGTTCACTGAAGTGTTCCCTTTCTCTTTCCAGGGAGGTCTTCCTGCATGGTTGTTGGAGAAGAAATCTATTGTTCTCAGATCTTCTGATTCAGGTAGAGGCATCAAAAAAGACTATCAGAAATACACTTGGGCAGCAGGTCCTCTTGCTGTCTGAGACGATTCCTAGATAATTAATATATATTTCATCTTAAGTTTTCCTGTTGGTAAAATATTCAGTCCTTTTTATTAGAAGTGTGCATTCAAAAAGTCAATAGAACAAACCAAGCAGAGTAGAAAGTTTGCAAGTATTGAGAAATTGGTGCCAAGAGGGCCATTGAGGCCGTTGCCACCATGGAGGGAAAGACAGCTAACTTCATCCTCAACATTTTTGGTGTTGCCACAGCCAATTGGCCACTCATTGTGGGGATCCTTCCTGGTTGGTCAGTGTGCATGTAATTCCAGAACTAGTTAACAGCATTCTCATGTGCTGCCTGGGCATGGACTAGTCACAGGGGGATGAAATGAGACAGGAGATGAATGTGTTTATTGGGGTGGGTAGTGGGGTTCAAATATATAGATATCATCTCCGACTTCAGTTTGCTCATTGCAGGTTGAATTATGTGATTTAAAAAACAGTACACATAGCAATGTTTGAAGTGTTTTCCTGTTGAAACATGGTAGGACAACCTGTGTGAGACATAGTAAAGCCCCGTTGGTGATTTTCCAAGTTCATCAATATTTAAATGTTTTATTTTTTAGTAAACTGTACTGGATGCTGACATTTATGAACAAGTATATGGGAGCACATCTGTTCAAGTGTAAGAGCAATCTGTTCATTAAATGCTGTTCATACTTTATGTAATTAGAACACTAGGTAAAAACTACCCATATTTAGTTTGAAACAAAAAAGAAAAGTAAAAAATTAACCAAAAGAGTTATGTGAAATGTTTATACTTTATGTATCACAGATTACCTGGCAGCAGTAGAGAAATGGATGAGTGTCCTTTTGCCAAAGATGAGGCCTTATCTCTATCAAAATGGGGGTCCGATCATCATGGTGCAGGTAACTTTCTGAAAATTAGGTGAACCCAAGCAGCATGAGTGCTTATACCAGCCTTGCAGACAGTCACAGGTTCACAGGTTATTCTGAGTTGGAAGGGTCCCACAGGATCATCTAGTCCAACTCCCAAGCAAACGCCCTCCCAGGGATCAGGCCCACAAGCGCGGAACCATGGGCACCACGCTCCATCCATCCAAGTCCATGGGTCTTGGGCAGTGGTGTCACAGATCTGCCTTAACAGTTTCAGGTAGCTAAAAGATTCTTACCCTGAAGTGCTAAATGCACTGTTTCCAGAATTCAGAGGGCACTCATCTGCTGTCAGTGTTGTTTCCCACAGCTTTAGAAAGCAATACAGGAAACTTGTGTAGCTTTTTGGAGCTGAGGTTCATGCCAATTTTCACATAAAGCCAAAATAAATTACAAGTGCCTGAAACAATCTGACAAGAAAAAGAGGTATCAGCATACCTGCAGAGAGAAGCAAAAGCAGTATGGGGTAAAAAACAAATCCACTTTAGTACTTCAGGCTGTTTCTCATGCAGGGACCAGGGGTTTGATTCCCGCCAGGGAGGCAGTGGTGGCATTTAAGAGTTGGACTCGATGATCCTTGTGGGTCCCTTCCAACTCAGAATCATCTGGGATTCTGTAAGCTTAAAATTTGTGATGAAAACAATCTAAAAACTTGAGCTTTTCAGTTTTTAGCATCTAGCTTAGGTTGTAAATGTTTCAGGACACACTTTTGTATGTTCATAGTGAATAGCTTCTCTCTTAAGTTCCTTCTAGATGTGCAGGGGTGATTGTTCTATATTCTTAGTATTTGACAACAGTGAAAGCTTTATTTGAATTTTTTTCAACTTCCTGGTTGGCACAGGATGAGGTAGGAGACCCTTGCTGTAATAAGCCCAAGATCATGTTGTTGAACAATACGTTTTGTGTATTTGGGCAGAGGCACTGGGCAAACTTATTCTTTGGCAGAAATGAGATGCTTATAACAGGATTTTCAGAAATAACCTTCAGGTATGCATGACATTGGATCTAAAAGTCCATCTCCTTGGGAAAGGGACAAGATATGTACCTCTCAGTAATAGCAGTGTTTTCCTTCTTCTCCTAAGTCCTTTTGAGTCTTTTGCAGGGCTTTGCTGTTCATGTGTGCCCTTTGTAGATGTCCAGTTTTATTGCAATTTTGGTCATGTCACAACCTGTTCTATGACCTTATAGTTCTGTTTGGGGAGGTGGGTTTTAGATCTCAAATTTTAATAAAGACTGTGTTGTGATCACTGTATCTAAGTAGCAAGGGTAGATACACTGGGGAGGGAGTGCTTTTGTAGGAAAATGGCTCAGTTTTGCTCAGTGATTGCTCCACTGTAAGATACAGGTGAGAGGAATGATTGCCTAGAAATCTCGTCTGCTCTTACTCCTGAGATCTGGAGTTAAAATGACATTTTCAATATTGCTGTCAAAGAAAGTAGAGGGTTGGATTTGTGCTTTCTGGTTTTGGTATCAAATGCAGACTGAAACTGGCTGTGGCTTTACTGACTTGGCTCTACTCTGCAGGTAGAGAACGAGTATGGAAGCTACTTCACTTGCGACTATGACTATCTGCGGTTCCTTCTCAGACTCTTTCGCCTGCATCTTGGGGATGAGGTGGTGCTTTTCACAACTGATGGTGCAAGCCAGTTTCACTTGAAATGTGGAGCTCTTCAGGGTCTTTATGCAACAGTGGACTTTGCGCCAGGTTGGAGACTGCTGTTTGACACCAAAAATTCCGTTTGGTGTGTGCTTGTGGCGGGACAAACTGACTTGGCTGCTTGACAAACCTGACTGCTTTGTTTAAATGGAGTAATAGGCATCTATATGTGTTTGATGTACCCTTAAACATCCAAGAGTCATCCAGAAGCACCCACTTAGAGATTCATAGTGAGTCTTTTAGTCATGAACTCATGAGTAAACAATTTACACTGCTCATATTATGCATCTCCTAAAAACTAGCAGCAATAGTTGCTATTGATTCTATGTATTTGTTTAAATTTTTTTGGTTTTTGTTTGTTTTGGTTTTTTTTTTAACTTCCTCATGCGTCCTAGAATCCAGCCCTCAAAGTAAATTTCTTTTTAAGCCAGTGGTTATTAGGAAAAAAAGTACTGCTGAAGTTCACTGTTAAAAATGTGCACACTGCCGCAATTTACTGTGATATAGGCCTGAAGAATGGCTAAGCAGCAGTAGTGTGATCAGAAAGTACCCTTTTAATAGACAAAAATAAGCTTAAAACAAACTCCAAGATAGATATTCTCTCTTTTTTTTTATTTCCAAATATGTGGCCTTTTTTATTTTCTCTACAGCCAAACATGGGCTTAGCTGGAGTCTGTTTTCTTACAAGCAGAAAGAAATTGTGAACTCCTTCATGTGTATCATTTATGAGATGGCAGGCTATTCATGGAAATACTTGTTTCCAGTCGTGGAAATGTTTGTTTCCAGTCACTATGGCTTGAGCCACTAAGAGTAAAAAGCCTCTTTAGATATTGCCTGGCTTCTCTTCTTCCTCGTAGTCTCGGTAATGCAACACCAGACAATCAAGTAGCAGTTCTGACACATCTCAGACTTCTTCATACCAGGATGTCATTGCTGGGAAAAGCTGGGTTTTCAAAAGATGTATCTTAAAAGCAAAGATATGTGCACATGCATGTACAATTGTATTCCACATATTTTTATGTCAGTTCTGCAAATGAAACACTGGAATGAGAAGTATTGATTGCTGTGTTTAGTGGAGTAACTTCCTGTCCTGATTTTTGCTAGTTTGAAAGGGTGATAAGACACCTATTTCAGTAAAATGAAGAGCTCAAAAAGTCATGGATGTAGCAACTCAGTTTTATTTCTTTCTGTTTATAGGTGGCAATGTCACAGCAGCATTCTTAGCTCAAAGGAGCAGTGAACCTAAGGGCCCTTTGGTATGTCTTTTCACTTAAATTTCTCGTATTGTTTGTAATCTTGAAATTGTTGGTAATGAAGGAGTTGACAACACTGCATTGAACAGTTTTAGAGACATGCTGACAGACATAATTTCCAAATCAGTCAGAAAAAGTGAATAGAGGAGCTGCTGGGGGTGTTTGTGAAACCCATGTTAACTGCTGTTCTGCAAATACTATTTGAGTCTCAAAATGTATTGGTTTTGTTTCAGTAGTTTTCCTTGCTAAGAAATGTTTACAAAGCAGCAGAAACACCAAGTATGATTAGATGAGTTAGTGAGAAACATGTGTAGGTGGAAGTTAAAAGCAAAATTAGAAGAGCATGTTAGAAGTTGTTTCCTGTTTTCAGCTACCCTAGAGGTTTTAGACAAGCCATAATGGGATGTGAGATTATTGGAAACCATTTTGATAAAGGGAAAAGGACCACTGAATGTACAAGATTGTCTCTGTGTTGGAACATTGTTTAGAACACAACTTAAAATATTTATTTTTCATTACGTCTATGCTGTTCTGCAAAGAATATGTTCATTACATTGTTTATTTAAATGCCAAGTGTTTGAAACACATCCATATTGACAAGTTCCCAGGAAATCCATGTTCCTTAGTACTTTCAAAGTGTCCCTGTAAAATTATTGTAACAATCCTTGGATTCCTTTGACCAGTAGTCTGAAAGTTTGACCAGTCTGCTGAAAAGGACTGATTTAGTGTATATTTGCTGTATCTGTAGTAGTTTAAAAATGTCCTGAATGGGTCAAGGTGCCTTTTTTCCTTCCCTCGTCCAGTTAGAAACCTCAAATCACATTGCATTCTGTTCTTGTTCCGTCATCATGCTTTCCCTTCCTCTTTTGCCCTTCCTCCTTTCAGGTTAATTCTGAGTTTTATACTGGATGGTTGGATCACTGGGGGTACCGTCATTCTGTTGTGCCCACACAAGCTATAGCCAAAACACTTAATGAAATCCTGGCACGTGGTGCTAACGTTAACCTGTAAGTGTGTGCTCAGTAGAGGTTAATTTGGGGGGGATTTTTTTTCTCAGTTCAGCAAACCCTGATTTAACTAGATGGCTTTTGTTGTTGTTGTTGTTGTTGTTTTTTTTCCTTTTAGGTACATGTTTATAGGTGGGACTAACTTTGCCTATTGGAACGGTAAGAAATTATTTAAATAATACTAATGATGTAGGGGAGCTGTTCATGAGTTGGGTAATACGTAATGTGAAAGAATAAGTTATGTGCACCAGCTGTTCTTTGTCTATTGCCAGCATGCTGTGCTAAAGCTACATGGCGTTTGTCTTTGCCCAGGCTACTTCTGCTTCACTTAGTCCTGTGAAACTGTTGAAACACAGATAAATGTGATTCTCTTTACAATATTTCTGAAGTCTGTATGATAGGGCAGTGTAAGCTTGCAAGGACATTGTCCTCCAGCAGGAATAGCTTCTCTATGCCAAATCCAACATACCAAGGCCTACATCTAAAAATGCAGAATCTAAAAATGTAGCAGCATCTGGCTGTGATTGGAAAGAAGTCTCAAAATTGATGCCTTTGGAAAAAAAAAAAAAAAAAGGCAACACTTCCACTGTTTCTATTGCTTTTCCTTTTTTTCTGTCTCTTGCTTTAGGTGCTAATATGCCCTACATGCCGCAGCCCACTAGTTATGATTATGATGCTCCACTGAGTGAAGCTGGAGATCTGACAGAAAAATATTTTGCCTTGAGAGAAGTCATTGGTATGGTGAGTGTCCCCAGGACATTTTTAGAATGGTTCTTCAAAACATCCCTGCAGTACTGCAAACTCTCTTGCTCTTGTGTTGGTTTAAGTAGCTCCTGAACTTACTATTTTCTGCAGGAGGGTGAAATGAAGTCAAACAAGACAATGAGGCCAACCTAACTGCTTGTTGTTACAAAAGGGGAGAGGTCTTTCACCTCTCTGGCTATCCCTTCTGTTCTGATGGCTCTCTTCTTCTTTGAGAGGAAAGGATGCAGGTGTAGGTCTGACGCTGAAATGATTGAGCTATCCTTTTTTACTGTACGTATTTGCTTTCTGGCTGTCTGTGTCCCAACCTTCGGGTTGTGGGTTTGGGCCTCTGTGAAAAGGAACGCGCTTATTCATCTTGTTTTTTTGTGATTTTACCAACTGTAGCTAGTGGGTGGGACCAGCTTTGCTGTGCTGTAAAAATGCACAGTGCCTAAAAACTGGAGATTGAAATGAAACATGGAACCCACATCTGGATTTGGAACAGCCTTGCGTTGGAGGCTGTTCAGATGGTGCTTAAAAAGAGATTCCACATGGATCCCAAGGCTCAGGCTTGTACTTGCTGTCCTGTTGCATGCCAGCAACATTCCTATTCACTAGAAGACATTTTTATGCTTGGAGTAGATCTCCCAAAAGTGTCCTACCCTTTCTCTAGGGTTGAGCATGCCTGTATCTCCATAACTGTGGAAGGGCTGCTATGCATCATTAGGTTTGATTTCTTCATTGCCTGTAAGCTTGATCAGTTAAATTCATGGGGTAGTTTTGGTGGCCTCTCCAAGAGGAATCTCCTGTCTTGATACAGCTTTTCTTACCAGAGAAATCTCCAAACTTCCTGGTTTAGAGTTGTTTTCTTCAAGGCAAGATCCCTGTCTGAGGTGTAAGTACATAGTATTCTAGTGCAGCGAGGGAGCCTTGATAAGATATGTTCAGTATAACCTCAGGTGTGTTGGGTCATTTTTTTGGTGAGGTTTGTTTTTCCTGCTTTCCATATCCATAGGTTCTCATGAAGTTTTTCTGTCTCTGCTGCGGGTTATAAACCTGTAACAGTCTATCTACTTAGTTGCAGTTTGAGGTGCAGCTGATGGAAGAAAATAAAGTTGCCTTTAACTAAGGACAGCATTCAATGCGTTAGCTGTGCTACAAGGTTACAATTTTCCCTTATAGTTCTCTTCAGTTAAAATTTAAGAAAGAAGAATATTGTAATAAATTAATGTAGTAAAGAGTTTCAATCTACAGCTCACAGCATTCTCTTAAGTTTTACTATTTGGGCTGAAATTTCTTGCTTTTGGCCTCTTCCCTTGAGTGAATACAGTTTTTGAGTTATTTATGTCTGGATCTATCTTTTATTTTTTCAAATCCAGAGGAAAAGAAATGAACTTGTTGCCAGAAATATAAATCAGGCTTTCATCCATCCATATATATAATATGTATAATTGACATGTGACAGGGCAGCATTGGGAATTGCACTGCTGTGGTCTGTTTAAAAAAACCAAGGTGCAGAGACAAGCTTTTGAGCATGAGTTTTATCCTGGTTATACCATGTGTAAGCCTAGAAGATCGTGCTTTGTGCTAATCTCTTAAGAAAAATTCCCTTTCGGTCCCTCATCAAATGAATTTTTTTAAAAATCCTGCCAAGGTAAGCACTCAGAGTGTGCAGATGGGGACAGCCTTCACAAGGGCAGTTGTTTGTGCCTGTGTATTAAAATGCAGGCTTAGATTGCTTGCTCACATGGGTATCTCCTCAGGTTTTTCTCTATCATATGCAGACAGGGCCATGTTTAGTAAATGAAGGAACAGATGGGAAGAGTTGACATTAAATGAGGCAAGTAATGGCAGGTAAGGGCAGAAGGAGATGATGGCAAGGAGAAAAGATTGTAGGCTCAGGAAGGAGATGACTATGGTATGGGGCAGAACATCACTGTCTGATCTGCCACTCCTCAAAGGTATCCAAGAAAGCTGCGAGTGGATGCCCTTCACCCCTTCTCTCTGCTGATCTTGGGTGATTCTTCCTGGAAGTATAGGGCAAGAAGTAACCAGAGTAGACCAGTGGTCACAGTTTTTCATTGTCATATTTCCTTATGATTGACTGGACAGTTGTCTAGATCAGGACCAGAGGGAAGCTAAAAATGAGACCTCAGAGTAGCTGTAGCCTCAAGGCCACCTTCTCAAAGACCTCAGCCTAAGCAATAATGGATCGGGAGGAAAGGCACAAGGGAATAAAAATTCTCATATGGAAAAGCTGCTAAGGAAGCATCAGGTGGAAATACTGTCCTACAGACTTAGAAAGGTTCACTGAAGACCCACCCCGTGGACTGGGGAGATGACTGCAGAAAAATTACAGAAGTAACTGAGACTCTAGCCACAGGAAGGCTCCAAGGGCACTGTGATTCTTTGGCAGCTAAGTTTATTTGTTAAGCTTTTTACTCTTACTTTGAGCTAAGTAGTTAGTAAAAACTGTTTATCCTATGTGATCTAGTACATTTTTTTTTAAAGAACCCTCCTCCATTTTATGACTAGACTTAGTCTTACTTAGGATCCGTAACTAATAATGTAATTATTTACATTCAGCCAACGTTCTGCTTCCTTAAGTTGTAAAGTATAAAGTGTGAATTCAGTTAAAGTGTGTTTGTATTTAAGTTTTGAGTGTGGGTTTTTTTTTCCTCCTCTCTTTCTAGTATAAGCCATTACCAGAAGGTCTTATCCCTCCAACAACACCCAAATTTGCATATGGGAAAGTTCGCTTGCAGAAGGTAAGTTAACATCTGTAATTTGCTGTTTATCTTTTCATAATGCTCTGTGTTCAGTTTTTACAAAAAATGTTCCTGAGGATGTTATGGCAGGCTCTAGATATCCTACAAAATAAAGAGGAAATCCTGAAAAGCAAACTTTCAGTTAAGAAGGTACAGAGCTTAGAAGTTAGGAATCACGCCCGTGTTGGAAAATGAAAAAAAAAAAGTATGTTATGTGGATATCAAAAGCTAATTTTTACAGTATGCAGTATGTGCCTGAAGTTTTACTAATCTGAAATTTATATATTATTAACACAATAGAATCTTAATTATTGAAGATAATTCATGTATGAGTAATGTAGCTGGGGAAATGTTACCATGACAGCTTTGAGCAAGGAGTGTTTCTGTACCTGGTGATGCCTTTGATGTTGAAGCAGCACGTAGAATCTACATATCTTTTAAATACTTCTAGATGTTTAAATTTTGGATATGGAGCATTTTTGATGAATTTGAAAGTCTTTTTGGTAAAGTTTCTTACAAGATTTGTGCAAATCTGTAGCTGATAAGAGAAATTAAATTAGTTTCTTTCTGAGACAAAAGGACACAGAACTTAGGATGCAGAGCCCAGTCTTGCTATATCGTGTCTGACAACAGTGGTTCTCTGACAATAGCTGGTCAGTTCACAAGCATCTGGGGTTTGTTGATAGCGGCTTTTATTTAGGAATTTTAGAAAAATTTAGAAAAAATTTCTGTGAGATACAATTGAGAACTGGGTCCCTGCAGTGAGGGAAGTGGATGGTTTAGTGGACAGCAAAAGAGCCAAGAGATGTGAACTTGGCTGTATTCCTTCTGGTGGGCACAGACAAGTAGTGAGACGAAGGACTGGCTGCAATTGGTGTGCTGGATGCTGTAACTCCTAGTGCTTTGAAATTATATCTTGAAATTTCAATTTGGCAGCTGTTTTCCCAGTTATTGATGAATCTGATCTGTTATGTACTGCAGCTAAAGCATTGCAAAATTTGGTAGTGATAAGGCTTTGCAGGCTTTTCAAGTCGTTCTTCTCAAATGGTGGGCAGAAACATTTTTTGCATAAAAGTGGTTCACCACTGAAGTTGAGACAGATCAATATCATTTTTAACAACGTTTGAATGTCTTCTTTCCATATGATGCTTCACTGAACTGCCAGTGGTGACTAATTATATGCTCTTATCAGTACACCCACCACTGTGGCTGCTATCTAAGGTTGCCAGCACTTGCAAGCCCAGCTATCAGATTTTGACTCTAACCTTCTCATATTTCATGGCTCTCAGATAAGGCTGTCCAGTTTCACTAAAATGATAAACTTTCTCTTTCATGCTTTCAAGAAATAAATGCTGCCAAGTGCCTGGTGCAGACACTTGATTTACAAAGCAGCCAGATGACCAAACTTGCTCATTTTTCACGGCTTTGACCTGACCATTACATGAGGAGCCCTGCTCCTTCACCTTGCTTGATCTTACACTTAAGATTTGATTACTTGAGTCTAAAGTATGGGTATTTTTTATTAGTAGTCATTTAGATTGTTTTTAAAACGTCCTGTGACGATATTTGTAATCTTTAAATTTGCCGTTAAGTTTCTGTTGTGATGCCTATTGTCCACTACATAGCAGTCAACAGGAACATGCAACAAGACCAGGTCTTGAGGGTTACTGAACAAAAGTAATCTCTTGAAGTTTCAAAGAAACGAGCTTCCACCAGCTCAATCCCTAAGTGAGTTGTATGTGGTTGACCCGTATTCAGAATAAAAGCCTCCTTGTTAGCAGAAATTCTAAAAACAAAGTCAAACTGGCACGTGTAGAAGCTGCTAATACATAGTTCGGCAAGGCACAGAGCAGGTCTCATTGCCAGTTCGTAGCTCATTCAAGTGACCCTGTGTGTCTTAATGCTGCTTATGTTCATTTCTGATTTCGCTGTCCACCTTGGGCTAAGACTATTAATGCTCATAGGATTGTTGTTTAGTTCTATAAATTAACTCTGCCTGTGTCTGTGCATCTCTTGCTTTACAGCTGTTATAGAAGACCTGTTAGTTCAGTCTCTCATGTGGCCTCCCAAGTCCTACATATTGCTGTAGCCTTACTGGCTCCTTTGGAGGAGCACATGAAAAGGAATGGAGCACACATACAGTATGAAATATTTGTGGAATTCAATTCTATGCAAGATGATTGTTATTTTAGGTGCAACATTTAAACTGAAAACCTGAGAGCAAATTCCTTTCATGAAAATTTTGTTTGACCAGCAGGCTTCTTGGCCAGGTGAACATGCTAAGCTGTGGGCTAGTGAGGGTGGTGATGGCACTACCTCTTTTATACTTATGGCACCCTTTTGCTTTCTTGTTCCTAGCTAGAGCTAAGATAAGTCTGTTCAAATCTATGTCTGCATGTTTATTGCGGTTTAATCCTGGCATCACACAGCTGCTCACTTGCTCTCCCCCAGTGCGGTGGGGAAGAGAATCAGAAAGGTAGAGGTGTGAAAACTTGTGGGTTTAGAGAAAGGCAGTTTAGTAGCTAAAGCAGAAATTGCATGCATAAATAAAGCAAAAACTGCACCCATAAGTAAGGCAAGATAAGAAGATGATTTACAGCTGCCTATCTGTTGGGAAGTGTTCTGCATCCCCAGGGAAACAGAGCTCCCTCACAGAATCATTAAGGTTGGAAAAGACCTCAAAGATCATCAAGTCCAAGTGTTACCCCAGCACTACTGTGTTCACCACTAAACCTTGTTCCTGAGTGCCACATCACACACCTTTTGAACAATTTATGTGCATTGGTTACTTGGCAAAATAACAGTTCAAACATCTCCCCCTTCATCCTTTTTCCCCTCACCTTTTATTTCCCTGCAAGCCCTGCATAGCAATAACAGAAACATCCCTATATTGTCAACACTGTCTTCTGCAAGAATCCAAAATACTATCTACTGTGAAGAAATTTAACTGTATCTCAGCCAAACCCCACACTGTACTGCCAGGTTAATTACGTGCACATAGGTGATTCATGCTGGTCTCTGTTGCATCACTGCAAAATGCTCTATGGACAGTTTAATATTTCAGCACTGTTTTCATGTGTGCTCTGGAAAAATTTAATGCTTTTGTTATTGAAGTAGCCTAAGAAGTCTGAATTACTGTGAATGCTCTTACAGTATAGTTTTACAAGATGTTAAACACTTAATTTTTTTTGCTATCTTTTTCTCAAGCATTTGAGTGTAAATCTGTATTTGAAAAGTACGTATTTTGAATGTGTAATGTGTAATTATCACTGAGCAGTGGCAGTAGTTCTGGTGAAACAGATTGACATCCTGCAGGAAAAATTGCATGCAATTTGATTTTTTTGAGCTTGTTAGACAGTAGGCATATTGTGTGCATTTTGGCTAACCTAAAATTGATCATAGACTTTGAGACAGAACTGTAGATGGGTAAAAAACTCTATCATTGCAAATGGAAATTGCATTACCCAACAAAAGGCAATTTAATTGTAAAAAAAGTCCTTATTCAACAATGTCTTTATGTATCTAACTACCCTTAACCTTGCTCCCGAGTCTCACTAAAGTCAGTCCAGCCACTTACATGTGACAACTGAATTACAGCCTTGAAATTTCTGAAATCATTTAACAGTAAATTCATCCTGGATACCTCTTGATGGAACCAAATTGTGTCCTTACTTAGCTCGGAATGATTCCAGAGTAACTCAGTAGAAATCACTGGCATTTTCCCTAGCTTGATTCTAAGTATAATTGAGGAAAAATTTAGATAATATATTTGGGTTTTATTAATTGTCCAGAGCATCGTGTTTGTTTATAGAAATTTTGCAAGGAACTCCTGGGTTAGTTCTCATTAAATAATAAAGGGTCACTTTTATTTTTATGGATGCATAGCAGATTTGGAACATCTACTTTTTAAAAACATGTTCCACATGGGGCATGTTTCTTTCAGAGTTCATCAGTTGTCTGCACTGCATTGTAATACACACTGTTTTGTGTCTGCAGGGATGATGTAAAGATTTGTTAACTTTCTGGACAGGTGCAGTGAGCTGGCTTGGTCTCTGGACATTGAAACTGTTATACTTGGACTGAAACTTACTGACCTTCCTATGTCTGCTTTTGTTATGCTGTAGGTGGGCACTGTGGTGGAGATTCTTGATGGGCTGTCACCTAATGGACCAGTGAAAAGCACTTACCCATTGACCTTTGTCCAGCTGAAGCAGGTAAGGATTCTTTCGGTAGGCACTTTGCAGTAATTTTGTAAAGTTTATTTGGGCAGCCCTCTGTGGTATTACTCTTCTTATGCCGTGTCTTACACTTTATATCAGCACAGAAGCAATAGTTTTATACAGGTATCCAAGATTTTTGCATTGGAGGCCTTCCCATATTCTTCAGTGCTCCTCTTTTGCACCAGAGGTTTTCTTCTTCCCATGAATGTAGGTATCTGTGCTCTCCAGGTTTTCACCTTTCTCTCTCTCCTCTTTGAAGTGTTGATTTTCAGGTTCATAAGAGAGTTGGGTTTTTTAAAATCATTTCCATGGCTTTCTGCTGAACCCTCTCCAGTAGTTCCATGTCTTTCTTCAACTGGAGTGCCCAGAACTGGACACAGCACTCCAGATGCGCCTCACTAAAGCTGAGTAGAGGGGCAGGATCACTTCTCTTGACCTCCTGACAGTGCTCTTGCTAAGGCACCCCAGGATGCCATTGGCCTTCTTGGCCACAAGGGCACACTGCTGGCTCACAGATGGCTTGGTGTTTACCAGGACCCCCAGGTCCTTCCCTGCAGAGCTGCTTTCCAGCAAGTCACCTTCCAACCTGCACAGGTGCATGGGGTGATTCCTGCCCAGGTGCAGGACTCTGCACTTGCCGGTTTTGAACTTCATTAGTTTCCTCTCCACCCAACTCTCCAGCCTGTCCAGGTCTCAAGTAATGGCTATGATTTTTTTTTTCTTCAGTGAAAAATATTCCAAAATTGTACTGATATAAACCATGCAGTATTCAAAGATAATAGATCATTAGATAAATAATTAATGATAATAGATAATTAAATATACTGATGAATATGTCAATTTATGGGCAGTGGGTGACAAGTGAATTTTCAAGTTTTTTTGTGAGCTCAGTTATTAAGGGATTTTCTAGTGGTCTTTTCATTGATTTTAGTGAAGAAACAATATTGTTGGTCATAAATTGCTTTGTTTTTACTGAGCAAATACCTTCTTAGATGAATCTGTATCTTACAAAGTTGCATAAGTCTTCTGAAGAAATTTAAAAGTGGAAACTGTGGAATTTATACCCATTACCTAAAGGTCAAAGTGAACTCTAATCTGAAATTATGTCTGTGATAGATGCTAACTCAAACAAATGAAAATTAACATTTCTGTCTAAGCCTCTAGGCAGAAATGTAGGATATTTCTAATTCATAACCTGAATCGAAACTATGGAATGAGTGGGCTCATTGGGTTGTTTTTTTTTCCTTTCTTTTCTTTTCCTAGTATTTTGGGTTTGTACTGTACAGAACTACACTTCCGAAAAACTGTACGGAGCCAACACCATTGTCTTCACCATTGAACGGAGTCCATGACCGTGCCTATGTCTGTGTCGATGGGGTAAAAACATTGTTTGCTGGTATTAATTTCTGCCACGAGTGACCTTCATGAAAGTCATGGATGCAGACTACGAGTTGTTTTCGGTTTTTCTCCAGATTACTGAAACAACCCTGATCTTCTTTTATCATATGAGGGAAATAAGGAAGTATATAATTGATTTGCACCAAATGTTCTTTTTTTTACTGAGCAAACCTGACTATCTATTATCTTTCCATTTTTGAGATTTGAATGTTGATACAGATTCATGACTTAAGAAGTGAGTAGAAGACCTAGAGAAAGGTTTTACTTGCAGGTTCATGAAATATGTTAGTGATGTATATGCTTGGTGGTTTTCTGCAGTATTTCCATTTTTTTTTAATTGCTGTTCTCTTATTTTTTTTCCTTTGAGGGTGGGAGGAAGAGGAAACCTGAGCCTTGCCTTATGAAACTGGCGCCTGACCACAGTTTAAAAAAAAAAAAAAAGTTTATTGTATGGAATATGAAATTTGTCTTTCTTCCCGTAAGCAGGGTTTTGTTCCTGCTTAATGAGAATTAATATAAATTCATGGACTTTCATAGCCTGTTTTTTAATTAATGTTTGACCTGTGCTGACTCTCAGCACCTTCATGTCCAGGTCAAGCTCTCCTTTCTGTATGTTGTGGGAGTAGGAATAAATGAAACTAAATATTGGTGCATGCTTAATTGGAAGATGAAGCCCCTTTAAATCACCAATATTGCCAAAATCTTTTTAATCAGTAGTCTAAATTTGGGAGCCTGCTTTTTGCAAATCAGATGCACATCCAGCTGATATGCACTGACATGGGAATATTAACACAGCAGTTCAGGAAATTTTCTTTTATACTCAATTTTTTTCTTTGTTGTTTTCATTTTCTTCATGCAAGTTGAAAAAACAAATAACAGAGTATTTTTGTTGTTTTCTTCCTCTTGTTGTAATTCATGTAGGTTCCTCAGGGCATCCTTGAAAGGGGCAAATCACTTACAATAAATATAACTGGGAGGGCTGGAGCAAATCTGGACATCTTGGTAGAGAATATGGGCCGAGTCAACTTTGGTAGATACAATAATGACTTTAAGGTAAGTAAGATCAATTGAGCTACTGGATTGTAATGGCTTTTCTTCTTTTCCACAGGTTAAAAAGAAAGTAGTGGCTTAGAAAAAGCAAAAAGGTCAGAATTACACCGCTTGAATTTTACCTCAAAATATAACTACTCACTAGTTTTCATTTGGGTTTTTCCAGTCCCCCAAATGAATGTGATATTAAAAACTGATAGACATCTTTTAAACTTTTTTTTGTCGGTTCTCTTGTATTGTCGCCCACAAGACTTTCAGATTGAGTTGAGTCTGTAGCTAACATTTTAAAACGTGCAAAACTGTTTGTATAAACTCCATAAATGGGTTGGAAATTGATCTAGATCATGATTGTACTTTGAGGTTTGTGAATCCTAGGATTGCACTTGAGGGGTTGGTGGGTTTGGGCACTGTATGTGTACCTATGTACATTTTTGTATCTCTCTCCCTGTGCCGTTTCAGTGTTTTCAGTGTGGCTGGGAAAGGCTGTCTCAGTAGCACTTGCCCATGTAAAAGTGCCAGTTCAAATTTGGACTAGTCAAGTGTTAGAGATAATTATCAGGAACCTTCCAAATGCTTCTTTGGTCTGTGCTGTAATTTGGGACTGTCATCTCCATGCATGAGTGGCTGTGGTGAGTTGACCTTGGTTGTAACCATGTGCCACAAAGCCGCTCTGTCACTCCTTCATCAGCAGGAGAGGGGGAGAAAATACAGCGACGAGAGGTTTGTGGTTCAAGATAAGGACAGGGAGATCACTCAGCAATTACCATCATGGGCGAAACAGACTTGACTTGGGGAAATCAATTTATTGCCAATGAAACACAGTAGTAAGAACAAATTTTAAAAACACCCTTGCCTTCTTCCCGGGCTCAACCTCCCTCCTGATTATTCTACCTTCTCCCCTCAACCAGCGCAGGGGGACAGGAAGTGAGGGTTATGGTCAGTTCATCACGCACTATCTTTGTTGCTCCTTCCTTCTCACACTCTTCCCCTGCTCCGGCATGGGATCCTACCTGCAAGAGACTGTTCTTCACAAACTTCTCCAGTGTATGTTCTTACTATGTATGGGCTGCAGTTCTTCACAAACTGCTACAGTGTGGGTCCCTTTCATGGGGTGCAGTCCCTCAGAAACAGACTGTTCAGTTGTGACCCCACAAGGTCACAAGTCCTGCCAGGAAACCTGCTCCAGTGTGGGCTCCTCTCCGTGGCTCCTGCCAGGACCCTTCTCCAGCGCAGGCTTCTAGAGGGCCACAGCCTCATTTGAGGGCATCAAAGTACTCTGGCCTGGGATCCTCTTCATGCTGCAGGTGGATACCTGCTCCACCGTGGACCTCCATGGGCTGTGGTGGGACAGGCTGTGTCACTGTGCTCCTCAGGGGAATCTCTGCTCCTGCACCTAGAGCACTTTCTCTCCCTCCTCTTTCACTGACCCTGGTATCTGCGGGGCTCTTTCTTTCCTCTCTCACAGCTGCTACACAAGGGTGGGTTTTTTAGGCTTTCTTAAATACATCATTATAGAGGCGCTCCCAGCATCACTGATGGGCTCAACTGTAGATCTGTCTTTGAGCCAGCTGCCAATATCTTTGTCCAACATGGGGCAGCTTCTGGCATCTTCTCACAAAAGCCCCCCCCGCTGCACCCCTTGCTACCTAAACTTTGCCATGTAAACCAAATACCATGGAGGTGCCATTAGTGTAACACTGGGAAGGGCAGGGGCAACAAAGTAAAATTTTCTGTTTTTAATGGAATTCCCATTAAGTGTTGTGTGGTAGTTGATAAAAGAGAGGAGTGCTGTGGAGACCACTCTTGTGTTTGTGCAGCATACAGTTCATAGCATGCCTTTTTTCTAGTTCTTGGTATTACTAGGACACAGTGGGCAGCAGTAATGCCAAGTGTGCCCATACTGTCTCTTCAAGGTATTTTGCCTTTATCTGTGTGGCAGGAGAGGGAAGCTAGTATCTCGGTGTTTTGCCTTCACGTTGAGGCAGCAGAAATGCTTTTATGTGTTTAATAACAGGCCAGGTGATAAGGAGACTTAAGCACATGGTGCTAAATTTAAGGTAACAAAATAGATAGTTACATGTTAGATTAGGGAGGTGCTCAATGTTGCTGTGGTTGAGCTGAAATTCACACTTATGCCAGGTTTTCAACCTTTAAGAATGAAAGTAAGTTTAGGAGACATGCCCATGATGAGAATAATCCTCAAAACCCAGGATCCTTAGGTGTAGAAAAAGAGGCCTTTCTTGGGTAGCTTTGGACTATGTGGGTTTCTTCTTCCCATAGAATCCTTCCATCATGTTGTTCTTTGTGTTGATTTTGAAAACTGGGAATAATTACGTATAACTTGAGTGTTCGATATTTTGTGCTTTTGAAGATCATATTAGAGGAAGAAGTTTCTGCATTTTTATAGCAAACAGAGTGGTTTTCAGGGCTTTGTTTGGCTGGTGTTTGATCACTTTTTTTGAGCTTGAAGTGGAACCAGGCATTTCGCTTTTGGGAAGAAATCTTAAAATGATTTTGGTTTTAAAACATCCTGCTGACCTAACTCTTGTTGAAGGACACAAAAGAAAGAATAGTGTATTTTCTGGGTTTTTTCTATCTTTTCACATGCTCACTGGCACAAATATCTCAGTTTAACTTGGAAAATTTATGTCTGCAAGGGTAATTTAGTGTTCCTTTCACTCTTCTTAAATTATAACCTTCCCTTGCTTTTGCATTCATTGTGCAAGTACCCTGGTGTGCTATGAACTGCTGTGTATGTGGTTCATTGGAAATTAAATAGGACTTTGTGGGCTTGAAGCTGACTTTGATACTGTGTCTAATCTGGAGAAGATTTATAGGAAGTAAATATCACTTTCTCTGCTATAGTGCAGCTTAATGTCTTGGGTTAGTGACTCAATGTTACCAAATGATCGTATCTCAGACTTAACGACATTTAATGTTGCTTCTGCTTTTTATTAAGCCCTAGGTTTTGGGATCACGTTCATGTTAAAGCAAAGCAGAAATTTTCCCAGGTGAAGGAAAAAAGTTTAAAAAAAACCCTTTGGGTATCAATGAAAGCTTAAAACTTTGAAGAGGAACGGGTATTTCACAGAGAATTAATGCAGCCCTTTATTCTAAGCAAACTTCATAACTTGCTCACGACCAGATGCTTGTTTTTTTCATATGCAAATTCAGCCAGCTGTTGCAAGTACTTTGGTTCAGTTTTTATTCCTGATGGATTTATAGTTGCAGACAAATAACTTCAATAACACGAGCTAATTATCTTATCTTTTGGTGTGGTTTTTTTTGTTCCTTTTAGGGTCTAGTTTCAAATTTAACTCTTGCTGAAGATATACTTGTTGGATGGGAAATCTATCCTCTGGACATAGATGGAGCAGTGAACTATGGCATTGGTCGTCTCCTTGATCAACCAGACAGATCTGTTGGCAATCCAGCGAGTTTTGAAGTACCTACATTTTACACTGGTAGTCTTTCAATTCCTGGAGGCATTCCAGACTTGCCACAAGACACCTATGTCAATTTTCCTGGCTGGACAAAGGTACAACTTTTTGCTGTAAAAACTCCCAAGTCCACTTAGAAAGCTACTGAGACTTCAATGGACAATCAAAGTTGACCTTTCAGATATATTTAGATGACTAAGAAATAGATTATTTGCTTTATAAATCGTAAATCTAGAGATGAAACATTAAGGGAAAGGAAACATATATTCAAAATTTCTGTGGAGCATCAGAAGAAAACCCCAAACCAAAACAACCCAACCCCAACCCACCCACGCCAGTTTTACAGCAGAGAGAAAGATCAACTGCCAGACTGTTTAGAAATGCTGCTTTTAGTTGTGAGGGCAGGGGGGGGTTGTGGTGGGGTTTTTTTCCCTTTTTTTGTATTGATCTGTGAATCAGAAACAGCTTTTTGTAGGGAAGAAAGTGAATACATGCCTTGAGGTAACAGTTTTTTATTCTGGAGAAAGTTACATGCTACAGGACACCTTCCTGGTTATATTAATTGACTAAAAGTAACTGAGAACGTATTTGAGGTGCTGTGTGAGGAACTATGGATCCTGTTGCAAAGCATAGTGTTGTGCCTATAGATAGGGATCTAATACATGGAGGAGGGGGACTGAGTGGATCAGAGGGCACTGCTGTGAGAAGCCTGTGGGCAGATCTCTGTTAACAGGAATTTCTCACAAGGCTGGAGCGTAGCTGGAGCAGCAAAGAATGTGTTTTCACAGTGCCGTCTTTGAAACCAGCAGCATGCAGGAGGGGTAAGGAGCAGCTCAGCTTGCTGTTGGGAGGCACAGAGAGCAGAATGTGTGTGCTAAAATGCCGCTCCTCTTGGAAGCCTAAGCATTTAAAGCCAGGCTTTAGGGAAGTATCTGTGACAGTGTTAGGTTGCAAAATTGTTCCTTTATGAAACAATTAATTTACTGCTATTAAAATAAAGTAGGATAAGGAGTTGCTGTTGATCTCTCTTATCTACCAGTACTGTAGTGCTTGAAGCACTTCACAATAATGCAGAACACTGATCCATTGCATGCACTTAGTGTTCCTAGCGCTGAGCTTGGATGAGGAAATCTGACTTAGTCCCTCTTCTTCCATATATATGCATGTCACACACAATCACTGAATAAAAATCAAAAATAGCTCTTTTTGCATGGCAACTGGAATCTGAAGCTTTTTCAGTAAATTCTGTGACCCCCATCAATCATAAATCTTCAGGAAGTGAGGTGGACATACCTGCCAGTTGGCAAACTCACACTTAAAATTGCACGTTAGTCCAAGAATTCTCACCTAATGGTGGAAATCTTTTCCTCTGATCTATAGAAAGCTCTGGTTTAAATAGTTCATGTACCCTCTAAAGCAGTCATGGTGAGAGATCTCAGACAAACTGTAAATAAGGATGTTGAATTGATCCTTCAAGCTTTTTATGGATTGGTCTTGAGTTCATGTTTCTCTGACAGAAAGTAGGATATGGAGTCAGGACTGTTCTTGATTTCTGTGGACTCATGGGCTGTAGTTGCTTTCCCTGCTAAAGGGAATCTTGCTACTGAAGATAAAGATTAAGATTTTAAAGATAAAGATTTTATTTTGTCTAGAACATTTTTATTAGTAGTGTATATAGTGTCATAATCTGCTGGTTTAGGGAATACAAATTCCTGAGTGTGTGTAGTCCTTAGAAACTTCAGTGTTAATAAATACAGTTTGGTTTTGAGAAATTTAAATTCATAGCTTTACTTGAAAAATTATTTACAGCCAGGGACTGATTAAGATCGGAAGCAGAGACCTATCTGATCATACCTCCTGTATTTGAACTCTAAGGCAGTTGATTCCTACAGTAAACACCCATTCCCCAAAGGTTTACTGTCAGTGTCTGTAGGAGGACAGCTACTGTCTGTCTAGCAGGTACACTCCCTAAGTCATCTTGTGTGAGGGGAGTTTGCATTAATGCCATGTTTTCTTTCAAAACTACTACAGAATCAAAGTAGTGAGCTTGAATAAACTTGGTTACAAAAAAAAAAAAAGTTTGAAGTCGAAGTTTAACACCTTGGCAGAACAGTGGTAGATAGGATCTTACACCACGGAAGTAGATACAGAACTGAAATAACTCAACTGCATTTGCCATAGTAATCACTCCTTGAAAGTTTCTCTTGTGAGTTTCATAAAATTTGTTTTCATAAATAGTTAAAGAAGGAAACACAGGAAAAATGCCTCTCAAACAGCTTGAACAGCAATATTCACTATATTGCAACTGTGCTTCTGTAAATCCTTTTAAAATGCTGTTCTGATTTCAGTTATCCCAGAGACCTCTAGAAATCACTGAATGCAGTAAAATTCCTTACATTACACTCATTCAGAAATTTTATTGTTTTTATTGGTGTTAGTGTGTTTCTCCTCTATATTTTGATTACCAAAGGCCAAGGCAAGAGGGGAAAACTCTAGTGTCTGTTCCCATCCCTTTTCTTGGCACTGAACTCTTGTTTGACATGCAGTGAAAGGATGCTTTCACAGCATCACAGAATCAGTAAAGTTGGAAAAGACTATAGAGATCATCTAGTCCAACCTATCACCTATTACCTAACCTAGCCAAACCTGTTACCTAACCTGCTGCCGTCGATGGATGTTGCTTTGATGGAGTAAAAGCAGGTTATTTATCCAAATCAGCCGTATATACTCCCTTCTGTCTTGCGTAGTAAGCAAAACTCAGCCTCATCTCAGTAGGAATCAGTTTACAGTTTTACTAAACATTCTGCATTATGCCAGTTTGTTTATAGATTTCTGGAAAAATCGCCATTTGTGTCACTTGAGAGTATCTATTTTGTGGTGCATAAATTACTGGTTTGACTTTTTTTCTTCGTCTCCTTGCCCTTTTTTTTTTTCTTTTGAACATAAAGCGTTTATCATGTTAGGACAATATTTTGAACTAGGGTTTCTAACCACTTGAACTATAAAAAGCAACTACAACAAAACACAGTACTTTCTGGCAGTGTCATTTCACAAGTACCTTTGTTAACTAAGTATAAGAGACATCTGAATTTCATGTGTCTAGACAAGCTGTATCTTTTCCATGAAATCACAGAACAGGAAGGCACTACCTAGGTAGTGTAGTCTTGCCCTTGTACAGAGAGCCACAGCAGGATCTGCTGTTTCCTTCTGTGAGTTCTTTTCATTTTAACCGTCAGCTTAAAGCAAATAAAATTTTCAGGTTTGTTTTGGTCTTAAACTTGGTGCAAAATTCAGTGCAAAAAACCTGCAATTGTTTAAGTATTGTCATATTTGGAATTACTGCAGTATTTGACCACCTTCTTTTTAAATATTAATGATACCTTTAACTCCTCAGGGAATTTAGATTCTTTTAAGTGGCTTTAGCATTGTCTTGAACAGATTTACCATCTTTGTGTTCTATCAAACTGAATGATGAAGGAAATTTGGTTACCATATGAAGAGCCTTATGATTAAAGCCATTTTTTCATTTGATCTCTGACTAATTATTGAAATAATGTTATTTTTTTCTTTCTCTCTTAACAGGGGCAAATTTGGATCAATGGCTTTAATCTTGGTCGCTACTGGCCAGCCCGTGGTCCTCAGCTGACCCTTTATGTTCCAAGGAATGTACTCGTTTCATCGGTGCCAAACAACATAACAGTCTTGGAGCTGGAGAGTTCTCCTTGCAGCACCCAGGCGTGCGAAATAGAATTTGTAGATGAGCCTAATATCAACGCAACCACACACTATGAAAATTATAACCCCAAACTCTATGTCAGAGACATGTGGCTGAACCCTCTATAATGATTTGTGTATTTCTTTATCTTAAGCCCACACTGATTCCTTTGCCATCGAATGGTACTGATTAGCACCAAGTCTTTAAAAAAGGGAAGTTGTTTAGCTGAGGCAACTTTTTAAATTCTTCAAAGACATTTTTTTTTAAATCTCTCAGAGTTAACTATTGAAGTTGGTTCTAAAAATAAAAGCTGTAGCTTTAAAATTTGCCTTGGACCTTGAAATTGAGCTCAACCAGAAGGTAATGTTTGCATCAGTCTAGTAAAAATGTAGTCCTTGTACACTGCTTACATGAGACTAACCTTCCTACACCTATTTTTTTAACCATATTTTGCAACTGTAGAGGAGCCTACAAAAGGGGTGCACAGCCCCTGCTGGCTTGCTGGTTTCAGTCATGAACCAGTAGTTCTGAGCTGTCAATAGACAAGACACTTTCAGCTTCTTTTATCACCTGGTTAACATGAACATCATTTCAGTCTGCTTGGGCTCACTGAGTTGAGTGGAGCTCATTGTTTTTATGACATCCATGCAAGCGGCTTTGGGAAGATTTCGATTGGTTTCTTACAGGAGCAGTGAGAACAACCGTGGAAGAGAGCACTCAGATGCCTGCTGGTCCAAAGAGCAGTAACATGGAGAGAGACCTTGTAGTGTGCATCTGTGCCCTCTTAGCCAATTTACTGCTTGCTTTCTGCTATCTCTGAAGACTTACAGTAAATTGATAAGTACAAGGACATCATTTAAATTCTTCAAAGACATATTGGACCATAGCCTCTGACTAATCTGCCTGCAGAATGTAGGTTTAAAATGGGCCATTTTTCAGTTAATGTGTCCTTTTTGTTTTTATTTTCATTCTCTTTTTTCCTAAGAGGTATGGAGTACCTGCTTTTCATAGGCCAGCATTTTGGAAGTGGAAGGCTTTAAGTTAAAGAATTTTATTTCTCTTTTAGTCATTAATTCACATAATCTGTTTTGTTCCCATAAACTGATGGTCTGTGTAAGTGCCTGATATTTGCAAAGATGCACAGACTCTGTCAGTAGAGCTGACTTTCTAAAGCAGATTCTTACGATTTTGATGTCAATCATGTAAAGTCCTTGGTGATATTTAAACAAGAGAATATGATGGAATCAAGTATTTTTGTGATTTGTTGTTTCTTCCTTTGATTTTTGTCTGGCATTATTAAAATGGTTCTTTAAAGGTTAAATTCTTCCTCTGTGTATTTGAGAAGGAAAAAAGGTAGGAGGAAGAATTATGAGCAGTGTTAAGGGAGAAATGAGGTTATAAAGTCTCTACGGATGAGAAGTTACTCTTGTTGATGTCCCATTTATTTTCTGTGTTACGAAGATGTGTACAAAGTACAGCAAAATGAAGTAGCTGTAATGGGCTCAGTGGACACTGGAGGTACCACCCTTTTCTGAGATGGCCAGTGCAAAAACCTGACTATTTCTTCTCAGCTGTTGAGGATCAATACTGTCACCAGAGAAGAGAGTACAAAGGAGCTTCACTGTCTACGCCTGCTGCGTGTTTGATGGGCTTTTAGGGCAGACAGATGTGGTTGACCCGAGACAGAGAGCGTCTGCTCTTAAATTCTCACCTCAAATGTCAGGCCTAATGACTGAGGAGTTTGTGTTCAGTACCAAACACACATCATTCTTAGAATAAAGTGGACTGCACTGGCCCCAGATTTTTTCTTTCTTGGCACCATCCCTATGGAGACCCTGGAACATGCTCTGCGTGCAGCTAATTATGAAGTATTAATTACCTCAGAGCCAGGCGTTGAAAATATGGCATGGAACAGAATTAGTTTCAAACTAATTGTGGGGTTTGTGGCTTGCTAGAAAGCAAGGTACGTATTACTTTGTTTGCAGCTCTGAGTTTGTGTGTGGCCGACAAAACTGCCTCCACGCAAAGACCAATATTATTTTCTCACCTATTTTAGATTTTTAACAAAGAAACTAATGTTCATTAGTTGTTAATTACATTATTCTCTTTCATTAGTTAGTATTCTACCTTATGTTTGTTATTAATTTCTTGCTTTCTATGATAATTTGCTAATTAACTCCACATCTTCAGTCTTCTCAGTATCTTTTTCCTCTGGCAGAGACCTTTCAGGATGTATACTGAATTCTTTCTTTATCTGCTGGTTTCTGTAAAATATCCCTGTAATTAATTCCAGATGTCCGACTTCAATAACATCTTTCTTAGGCTTTATTCACTGAAGCATATCAAAGTTAGTTTATCAAAATTTACAGTTTTAGCACTTTTCCCAAGCTACGTTCTCACAAAAGTAGCTTTTAACAATAGCTTTTTTGCTAAGCACTGCCTGAAAGTGACTTAAGGCCTAACACGGCATCTATGATTAATTAAAACAAGTAATCAAAAAGTTAATTAAAGCTATTAAAAACTAGAAAAGTTATATAATTTCCAACAGTATGCAGAATGACACATTTATGTATTATGTATTTCTACAACACATCAGTGCTTTAGCAGCCGTGAGTATTTTTATTTTTCTGGTAGTTAGTGCTGTGAGTGGAGTGGAATTGCTGGTTCTGACTAACTTCTGTTTACATTGTACTTACGAAAATGTAGTGTATCCATGAAACTTCACTTTTTGCCATAGGTGTGCAATATTACAAGTAGAAAGGTTTTCCATCAGGAATTACAAACACTCAGTAGATCTAATAACAATAACAGCATGAAAATAATGGTTTTAAAGTTTTTCAAGTAGGGCTGTAGACAGCTTCATTAACCCACCTGCCTGTTTATTGCTTTCAGCGAAGCGCTCTTCTGCCTAAAGAAAAGAGATGAAAGTTGTGACCCTGATTCCTGATTGTGGTCTACCTACATGGAAACACTGCTAGAGATTGTATTTCAACATGCAGAAGGGTGACAAGAAAACTGCCAAGAAAAACCTGTTGCCAGTTGCTGGTGCTTTAGCTGAGGATGTGTCTGTGGATGCTGTAGCAGGGTGTCCTGCCCTGCCCGTGTTGCACACTTGGTCACTGTGCCCACACCACTGCTACTATTACATGGCTGAGGCTTATCCTATGTCCACTAGCCTCAACACACAGTCCTGGTGGGACTGAATACATACCTCCATATTCGCAAATTACAGGTTTC
>WEKX01006281.1:0-25373 GCA_013390025.1 Pitta sordida | reverse complement strand
CTCTCAATTCTACTTGCCTTGCATTACCTGACAATTTTTCAGCCTTTCCACTTCTTCCTTCAGCTCTGTTATCATGGAGAGCAGGTCATTTACCAGCTCACACTGGACACAGGCGTTTTGCCCTGTTAACTTGAAGAAATCCAAACATGCAAGAGTGGTAACTGGATGTTATGCTTTATACCGATTTGCAGATAGTAAAATGTTAATGGCAGTGCCATCTCCGATACTCTGGTGAACAATAGCCTGATGCAAGAAATGGCTCCTAACTGAACACCCACTTGGAATAAATGTTCCCCTTTCATATTATGTGCTGTTACTATCAGATCTTGCTTCCAGTGTAGCATTTAAGTTTTGCCATTGACTTCAATGTGAGCAGGATCAGACCGTTCACTGATTAAAATGAAAGCTGCAGATATCTCCTGCATGGGATGAATCCCCATAGGGAAAATTTGTCTGCATTTTTATTCATGTAAAGCATTTTAAGGCTTTCATTTACACAGTTCATTCAATAATAATGTGCGTGCTGAATAATGGGGTACCTGATTAAGCACGTTTAAGTGCTTTGCTGGAGCAAGGCCATTTCTAGAATTTGAAGGCTCACTATGAACATACCCTCAAAACAGACAAGCTAGTTTGAGGAATTTTTCTCCTGAATTAATAGGCTTAAATAGGATCAGCATAAAAGGTCACTTTTCCTTTGGCAAATTTGGAAGTATTTTTTAATTTCTTTCTTTTTAGCCTCAGTTCCTATGGAAATTAGCCAGAGAAAGTCACCTTGTTATAGGTTTTAAGTTTGTCTGAGAAAGCCTCCAGTAATTTTTAAACTGGCTACCAGCTTCTCCTGAATGAGTCAAGGGGGATAACAGTCTGAAGTTCAGTTCCAAAAGCTTAATAAGTAGGTAGAATGACAGAGCGAGGAGACTTTCTTCATATATGTGCTGACGTAAAAGCTCATTCTCTTATATACCAGGGATACCTGAGAGAAGGATGCTATGAACAATAGCAAAGTTTCAAACAAGAGGATGGTGGAGTATAGATACTAGAAAGTTCAAAAGAAATACAGTAATCCCTCACTACTTCATGGTTCACCATTTGCAGCTTGAATACACAATAGTTTTTTTTCCCTCGTCTTTACTGGCTTTACTGCATTTACCATATTTGCTGCCACTTCTTGTATTTTGCTTATTGCCGTATTTTTCTGGAACCGAACCCCTGTGATATTTGAGGGATTATAGTACTTAAGGAATTACTTGATGAGGTCTGGGGAAAGAGAATAAGAAATCAAAGAATAAAAAAAAAAAAAAGGAAAAATTCTCAAATCCTAACGTCCACTTCAGTTTTGAAAAGCAAGACCTTCAGGCTTCTGGGATTTTCATTGTCATCTATTTTTTCCCTTTTTTATCCATTATTGTCCTCTCTCTTTTACATTCTTATCCCTAATAAAAAAAAAAGACAATTAAAAAAGGTATCTACGCTTTTAAACTCCAATGAACCAGTTAAATCACTACCTAAGGAGTGTGTTTGGAAAATTTTTTAGCAGGTGTGACTGGCCACTGTTCCACTTTCACAGTACAGTTTGTACAGTAATGCTCACACATTAACTTAATTCTCCTGATTGCTCATAATTTCGGCATAAGATTATAAAACTCTCCACTCTCCTTAGAGCAGCCCCTATCAAACGAGCGCAGAATCAAGTTAGTGGTTTGCTATTATTCTTCCCATTACAGCATGTGAGTTTAAAACCTCTGTCTCTGATACTTTCAGTCTGCTAATTTTCTCACAGGCAATTAATTTGTGGAAAAAAACGCAAAGAAATCCTTCCCTGTGCAAGGATTTTTTGTTTAAAAGAATGCAATCAATACATTGTCAAAGACTTGTATTATGAACAGTGGCTTGTATTTAATGTACTCAGAAAGTGAAGAAAAGCTTTATTAGCACAATCTGTGTCCTTTGTAAGAGCAGACTGAAGACAAATGATTTCATTTCAGGAACATCTGAATCCCATTGATTAGCATGATGAATCCAGAACAGGAAAGCTGCCAGGTATAGAGGAAGCTGGGCATGTCCACAAGGGAGTGGAGGAAACAAGTAAATGACAGTATATGCATGCCTTTTTTTTTTTTTTTCCCAGCCAAATGTTTTCATTTGGAGAACCTGGAGAATTAAACCTCTGTTTCTTTAACTGGTGGGTCAGTTAATCAGCATATTGTTCTTGTCTTCTGAAGGAAGGCAGAGAAGGTTTTATAAGTAAAAAAATACCTTTTTTGTACTATGAATAATCAGTAAATAAGATCTTTTCTGAGGAAAAAAAAGTGATTTACCTGGTTAAAAAGAAAAAGAAAAAAGTGTCACTACTGGGCATTGACTTAGCACATCTGAGACTGGCAGTAGTCATAAAGGGTTTCAGAACAAAACCAAAATATCAATGCATTCATGCATGCAGTAGACTCTAAAGTGTCATCTACTTACAGCAACATCAGGAAATTATAAGGGATAGCCCTTCTATAGTTCTTAGCAATCCACTGAGAGGCTTTCTGGAGAACAAGTCATGTAAGAATGTCATGTAGGAGGAAAATTAGAAAGGCAAAACCCCAGCCTGAACTTAAGCTGGCCACTTCTGTGAGGGACAATAAGAAGAGCTTTTACAAGTATATCAATGGCAACAGGAGGGGTAGCAGCAAACTCCACTCCCTACTGGATATGGAGGGAAATTCGGTAACTAGCGATGAGCACCAGGCAGAGGTACTTAATGTCTCCTTTGCTTCTGTCTTTAACAGTAGGGTAGATTGTCTTCATGATGATTGGTTACCTGGGATGGTAGATGGGGCTAGGGTACACTGCAGTCCCCCTGAAATTCAGGAGTTAGAGACTTGCTGATCCATTTGGATCCCCATAGGTCCATGGGACCGGAGGGGATTCACCTCAGGGTGATGAAAGAGCTGGCAGATGAGGTTGCTAAGCCACTCTCCATCATTTATCAGCGGTTTTGGACCATGGCTGAGGTCCCGGATGACCGGAAGTTGGCGAAATGTGACCCCTATACATAAGAGGGGCCGGAAGGAAGATCCAGGAAACTACAAACCTGTTAGCCTCACCTCAGTTCCAGGTAAAGTTATGCAACAGGTAATACTGGGCGCTATCATGCAACACCTGCAGGATGGCCAAGAGATCAAGTCCAGTCAGCACGGATTTAGGAAGGGTAGGTCTTGCTTGACCAACCCGATCTCCTTTTATGACCAAGTAACTTGCCTGGTGGATGAGAGGAAGGCTGTGGATGCAGTGTATCTGGATTTCAGTACAGCTTTTGACACAGTCTCTCATGATATCCTCCCGGGGAAGATGGCAGCAAGGGGCTTAGATAGGACTACTCTCTGCTGGGTCAGGAACTGGTTGGATGGTCAAGCCGAGAGAGTAGTAGTTAATGTTGTCACATTCAGTTGGTGGCCAGTTACTGGTGGTGTCCCCCTGGGCTGGTTTTGGGTCAGGTCCTGTTTAATACGTTTATTGATGATACTGATGATGGGATTGAGTCCATCATGAGTAAATTTGCAGATGACACCAAGCTTGGAGCATCTGTTGATCTGTTGGAGGGTAGGAGGGNGGCCTGCTAGACTGTGAGGCATCTAGGTTGTTATTATACTCTGGGATGTGCTCTTGGTCGCTGTACGGGTATTAGATGGTGAGTTGGACTAGATGATCCTTGTGGGTCCCTTCCAACTCATAATTTTCTGTGATTCTGTGATCCTTCCCCTGTACTTGCCACTGGTTAGGCCGCATCTTGAGTATTGTGGCCATTTCTGGGCCCCTCAATTTGAGAAAGATGTTGAGGTGCTGGAACAAGTTCAGAGAAGGGCAACAAGGATGATAAAGGGACTGGAAGATAAGCCCTATGAGGAGAGGCTTAGAGAGCTGGGTCTGTTTAGTCTGGAAAAGAGGAGGCTCAGGGCTGATCTTATCACTGTCTAAAACTACCTAAAATGGGGTTGTAGACAGGCAGGGGTCAGTCTTTTCTCTCTGGCCACTGGATATAGAACAAGAGGTCATGGTCTTAAGCTCCAACAAGGGAGGTTTAGACTTGACATTAAGAAAAAGTTTTTCACTGAAAGAGTGATTCAGCATAAGAATGCGTTGCCCACAGAGGTGGTTGAATCACTATCCCTGGAGGTGTTCACGTGTAGACTGGACGAGGTGTTGAGGGCCAAGATATAACTGTTATAGTTGTTAGGTTTTACTTGGATTATAGGTTGGATTTGATGATCTTCAAGGTCTTTTCCAATCTTATCAACACAGTCATTCTCTGATACTGTGATTTTGACTAAGGAAGAAAACAGCGAATTTGGTTTTACTTGGAAGAAACATTTACAGTTTATCCACAGACCACTTGCAGATTGCAGAGCTAGTCTGCAAAGGAATTAGAAAAGGATCTTTTGACATCTAGTCAGGATTGGAAATTAAGCTAAGGTTTATTCCACACTCCGTGAAATAGTTAAATACTATTTATTAAAACCCTAAATATCAGGATATGAGCCAAGAATGACTATTTGATTTGCTGGGTTCTAGTCCCATACTTACGTAATAGAAAAATATTTTCTTTGAATGTTCAAAGTAATTGTGCTCCCTTATGGTACGACAGACTTCCAGCTCCAAGTCTGCAAAATCACAGGTTTTATTTCCAATACAGGCACGTAGCAGAGTGTACGTGTAAGGGAATACAAAATACATTCCCTTTCAAACCAGTGTTAGATGTACTTAAGACTCAGTCTCTCTCTTTAGAACTTGCTCAAGGCATAGAAGAGTAAGCAGGTCTGCTGACCAAAATTTACAATTTTCTTACTAGAAGTGAATGGGAAAAAAATAAAATAAAAAAAAAATCTTTCATGTTCAAGGTGCATTCAAGGAATATAAAGGACCCAGTAGTTGATATCTATTCAGTATGTTATCAACATCATTCCTTCCACTAGGCTTGATCTTTCAACAGTCATTTACCACTTGTAGCCGGAGCATTACAGAAGAATTTGTGATAAACAAGGAATAAAGCAGCCTATTCTTGAAGAGAAATATACAAGATCACCTTCCCCCTTCTCCGTCTCAGCAAAAATCAGCATTTATTATGTGTAAGCTCTCCTGGATAAATAAAGAATTATGTCACTTTTTGTTTTGTCAACTTTGTATGAATTTTAACAGTTGACTTCTCTAGCCATACAGGTGCTGTAACAGAAGCTTATGCATAAGAAGTGTGTAAACAGTGATAGCAATTTTGTTTCACTGTCCTGGAGGGGGAAAGCCATAGTTTTGCAATGACATCAGAAAACAATATGGCTGTAATTTTTGAGGGATGGAACAAGTTACAATTTTTCTTCTAAAATAACATGTATTTTAGTATGGAAAATTAAATGGTATCTACTACATGTACTAAATATATATTGAGAGTCATAGTAGTGACTGGAAGCTGAGCTCAGAAGAGAAAACTTCTGTTATACATACACACACAGCCCAGCTCTCAAAAAGGGCAGAACAATGAAGCGGGCTTAAAGTAGCTGTAAACGTAAATGATGAGGGTATGAGAATAATAACCACAGAGTTTACTTTAAAAAAGGGGAATAGAGGTCCAGGTGATGGGTATATGACAGATTTGATGGACATACGTTTAATATGGCATCATAAGTCCTTCCAATTCATCATACAATTTGAACTGGAAGATTTCTCTACCAATCATTCTCCCTTAACACTTATTGGAGCACTCTAGATGCCACAGACAGCCTTAAATAATTCCAGTTAAAAAAGAGCAGAAAGAGAAACATTTCACTTTTCCATTCATATATTTTGAATATTCTACCTGACAAGTAGCATATTTTTTAAAGATAAAAATAGCATTCAAAGTTTAGTATTCTACAGCCCTGGCACTAGAAAAGGAAAAAAATTATCCATCTTCTCAATGAGGAAGGCAACACTCATTTCAATCCTCAAAGATTCCAATTGTAAGGAAAAAAAAAAAAAAAAGCATTATATGTAGAAAATATATATTTAAGGATGTTTTGAGATTTTCTGAATCCTAGATTTTAGTCTCTGAATGGCTGAATTCCTGGTAATGAAGTAATTTTTCTCTGAAAGAAGATGGACACTAACCAAACTGGTCATGTTCTTAAAATGCTAAGACTCAGGATGATAAAACTCTTCTAGCAGAACATAGTGTTTCAATATTGGAATTAAACCAGACCTACTCCTATGCACTTCTTAAGCATGCATGCCAACAATACGCAGTAATTACGACACCTTGAACACAGCTACCATAGATATAGAGGCAATATCTCTGCAATAGAAGAGTCAACTCAATATGCTGCAACCCTTTGCATGAGGGCTCAGAGCAAAAATCTGACCTTACCTCTGGAGGATGCCATCACCTGCAAGCATGATTTTAACTTCATTTTCTATTTGTAATGAGACTGACTAAAAAAAAAATAAAGGAAAAAATTATTTTTTTCTTTTTAGTTGCTGAGGAAAACGCCTCTGAAAACTAAGAACTGAAAAACTTTGTGTAAGTGTGGGATCTAGTAGGTTAAAACTCACCTTTAGCATTCTTCTTGCTTGCTCCCTACCGCCGCTATGGGACAACACTGGCTCCCTCTGGTGGCCAATGCACAAAAAAAGTCAATAAAATCATGGGCAGCAGCTTAATTTGTTTCTAATTCACTGAATTTCGTACGGGCTAAGTACATTCATCAGAATGGGTTTGGTCATAAATTATACATATACCTTTTTTCCCTAAGAGCACTGAATGTCAATGACATTGGAGTTGTAACAGTGGAATTTGTTTTGGACTGGGATTTGTTTTGATTTGGAAGTTATCTATGCATTTTTGTAAAAAAATTGTACATAGTATACTGGCCATTTTGGTATCAACTTCTCCAGTCGTTCTCACTACACTTCTAATGTGTCTAAGGTTAAAATAAAAAGAGTACAACCAAGTAATTGTTCTTTCATACCACTGCTAACCCAAGACTCCATCAAAAAGACCTAAACTGACATTCCTTCCTGTTACTGAAAATGACAGAAAAACTCTCATTCTCTTTCAGAAGCTGAATTGAGCAGCCATTAGAAACCCTGAGCTGAAGCGTGGAACAAGCAGGGATTCCTCAGCTGTACCTCAGTACTGAACTTATAAACCAAATTTCCAGCAAGTTCATATTCCCACAATCACACTTTGCTTAAATACTTTACCCTCTTGCTCACACACTATTAAAGAATTAACAGTTGTGAAACAGAGTATCTATGCAATTCCACTCAACAGATTTGGATTTAATGAGTGTCACTGAAAGTTCTTTCCCACACTGAGTACAGTAATCGGAGGTTTTAAACTATGCTAATGTCACAGTAAAATTTCTTATAATTAAGATGATTACTTGTAAAGATACAGAAATTTTCCTTCTTTTTTTTGGTTGTAAATTCTGTTTATTAATAAATACTATATGAGCTACCATAAGCAGTGAGTTGTTTTTTTTTTTAATCCTGAAAGGCAGTGCTGTGTAGCTTAAAATGATCATTAAAATATTTTACACAGGAATTCCTCCAAAATCGTTCATTCAGAATACCATATTTCTAATGAAAATTGTGAATTTTAGTTAAAGAAAAGGCAAATAATATGTAGGCAATAAACCTTTTGAGTTTTCACCTACAGCTTTTAAGAGTGTGAGCAGATCACTTGAAAGAGATCCATTTTCACAGCAAACATGTAAGCTATGTGGAGAGGACTCATGACTCTCTTCCCTCAAAGCAAGGAACTGTTTTCATTAAAAATGTAATTTTGTTGAAAACCTGAGCTGCCTTTAAGTGAATCTTGTGTCAATGCAAATGACTGCTTTACCAATATACAGTATTTCAACATTGTACCCAAGATAAAAAACATTTTGCCACTTCATTATTTCATTTTTATACTAGTCTGAACTCCATGGGGCATGTAACTCTATGGAGTCACAAAGAGGATGCAAATAGAGTAACGATAATGGGTAAATTACGTTCTTAATCTTCACACTGAACACTCACTTGCTTTTTTCTTTAGAGAAGACTTACAATTAAACCATTGCCCTGTCTCAAAAAAGTATTACAAAGTACCTGGCACCGCAAAGGGTTCAATGTTATTCCACTTTTTTTAGAAGACCCTTAGGGTACTAAATATACTTTCTAAAGAATCACTTAAAACTTATTAACTACGTGTCATATTTGAATTAAAACCTGTCAAAACATTTTTAGTCATGTTTCGCATTATCATCTTTCTTATTCTCCATTTTGCCTACCTGGAAAAGATTTGAGATGAACATGATTATGTGCCTGATGGTAAACCAATAATTTTTCATCATTTAAAATAGAGTTATGTATTGCAAGCCACTTATTTAAATAATACGAATTAAAGCACAGTACATGCAAGGTCAGAATAGTTCTGGGTATGTGCACCATAACAACTCGTAAAATCCATGCCTGTAGTTCAGAATGATTAAAAATACATGTTTTATGGGCTGCTCACATGACGACCTTCATTCAGCACAAAGAAGTTTTTGATAGGTACAAACCTATAGCTGGTATTTTAATTAGAACTCACTGACTATTCCTAGTACAGGTGTAAAAAGAAGACCTGTGAAACAAGATTTATCTTGAGCAAACAGTGTTTGCATCTTTGTTACAGAAATAGAACACACACCTTGATTTCCACAGGATGTCTCCAGCATCAAGATAAAATTAGTCATACAAAGCATCAGGATGAAAGCAGAAGACAATGAATCAGTGCATTTGGTATTGGTTCTTGGTATTCCTTTTAAGCCCCTTATAAATACAACAGATCTTCCTGTTTTTGTGTTTGTTTTTTGTTGTTGTTTGGTTTTGTTTTTTCCTTGGCAGCTTGATTGATAGCCAAGATATAGAAAGAATCTTGCACTTCAACCCGATTAGGCCATGCCCAGTTCTAGTTTTGTTCCAAAGGAACAAAACAGATGCAATAGAAGAAGAATAGAAAAAATAGAGAAGGCAAAATGTTTTACTGACACTAATAGAAATTAAAAGTGAAACATGTTTTTAGAAACTTTTCACTCGAACTTGAGACAGTATGGAAAGTAAGACACCTCATCCCAAGAACACAGTCTTTTGAAATACCAAAACAAATTAAACCATGGCTCAAAACAAAGAGAATATTTTGGAAAAGAATGACAGATAATCTTTCTGAGGCTGATATATAGATTTATGTAACACAGCATTCAGTTCTGGAGCATACATCTCACAAATGAGTATGAACCACAGCCAGAAATAATCTATAATAATTAAAAGAGAATGTGAGAGTTTAAAAAGAAAAGAACCCAAAATCTCAGTCAGAAAAAAACGTTCTTTTCCAGCAGGGGAGGAAGGAAAGCAACAGAAGAATCAGGGTAGCAGAGGCAACACGTGGTTCAGAAGTATGAAGGTCATAGGAAGAGGCATGGTCTGTCAGACGCGCTTGGTGTATGAAGGGAATGATGCACAACAGTAAACTGTCAGGGGAAAAGAGTAAAAGGATAAAATTATAAATATTGCGTAGGTCAGTCAGCAGAATGGCTAGCATGCTGAGTAACATTAAAGATTCAGACGCCCAAAAGAGGTGTAGATGTGTGGGCACATGTATTAAAATTTGGAATCCTACAGATTCTCTGAGACTAATTCCCTGGTTTCATGTATAAGCTAACTCAATCCTAGCAGCACACCACCTACTGATATGCAGCATGTTTACAAATTCTGCTTTACTTGGCCTGAATTTTAATTTTTCAAGTGTTGATCAAGATGGATGATGCTGGAGATTGAACTTCATTCTTTAGCCTCAGATCAGACTAGAATAAGAGTAGTGATGGCAGTATAAGCCTCCTAAGTAATACCTGCAAGTTTTCTTGCTTTAAAGACCACCTCTAAGAATAAAAAGGCTGGGTTACTTGTGAGATGCCTTCTGAGGCAGTGTACTATGACAAGCCAGCAAAAGTCCCTGCACACTAACTGGCAGTTCTCAATTGATTTAGAACAACACGTAAGAAAATGAAGTTTCCTCTGTATTTCTACCTATTTTTGATTCAAGCTAACAAAGCCCAACTCTCAGAGACTAACCCTAATGAGTGTGAAAAACTATATATATATCTAAGGTGACTGAGGAAATACAACTGAACTGCTTGTGAAACCATAATCTTTTGTCAAGTGGCTTGTATTACTTGTTTATATATCAATTATATAATAAAAACTAGATATAGGGACAAGGTTGCTTTCTGTTGTCCTTGTTCCTTAAAATTAACGTGGTATTATTCATCAACTAGTTGTATGCACATCATCTACACAAAATAACTGGGAAATGCTTATATTCACTCCTTCATCTTTCTACAACTTTCTGACTAAGCTATGATTGATTTTTTTGATCTATAGTTAAAACCAGAGAAGTCCAAATCACGATTTCATTTCTTCAAAGGCAGAACACTTTCTGAAATTTACAAATTAGTTGTCAAGCCCTTACCCAGTATGTACCCTGAGTTGACTAGTACCTTATCCAGTGCTAGAGTGAAGAATTTAACTTCAGAATTTCACTCTACAGGAAGGTGAGTTGTTTATTCTCTTCCATAGAGTTTTTAATTTCTTACTGCATATCTTAATGGTAATTCATTACTAGTCAAATAAAGGGTTAATAATGGCTTTTCCCAGGAGTACAGAATTTATTCTAATGAGCTAGCTGATAACATTTCAAGACAATGTGTTTCAGTTGCCTGTCTTGGTGCAGCAGTTTTTCACTATGTGCACTCTTTACTTGAGGAAAAGTAACAAAAACCTTACCAGACTCTTATATTGGAAACTTCATAAACTGTGTGAGATAACTGAACACCATGCAACAGAAGCAACACTCGCAATTTCTGCATTCTCAAAATTCAGTCAATCTTGGAATAACAGGCCAATCTAATTAGTAAGATAAGGAAGGAGAAAAGATCCTATAAACATACCATTTTAAACATGCACGCATCATGCAGCTAAGGTTCTACCACACCAAAAGTTAAGAGGAAAGGTCACATAATGAGAATAAAAATATTAAAGAGCAAAAGCTATGAGGAACTGTTGTATTCTTGTTTGCGGAAGGGATTCTTACCACTTGACACAGAAAAGTCCAAGTATCTTACTAAAGGCCCTATTCACAAATTACTTACACTCCACATAAGTTCGGAAAACTCCATGAAGAGTAATTGCCACCATTCTCTATGAAATCAAAATTCTTCAGCATGGGTTTCCCAGAGCACAACAGGACATCTGTGTGTTTACTGGGAAAGAATGAGGAGTGAAGCACGGGTCCCATAGATAGTGGCAGAACATTAGGAGTAAGAATTAAACTCCACATGATCACGGAATTTTAATTTCTGAATGGGAATTTTAACTTGTGAAAGACATACTGCTGTTGACAGTCACCCACTCAACAATGGAAGACTACAGTCCTCACCAGAGAAAGCTTTTTTGAGAGAGTGATTTCAGAACAAACATGACTTTCATCAACAGCTCGCATCAGCAGCTTATCCTCTTTCCCACCTTGTTCTATGAGAAAACACCTTTACTGATGTTAGAGTTAGGAAGATTGAAAATTTTGTTGTCCTTTGAATCTACCGCCCAAGTCCCATTTGCACTGCTTGAGGCATTCTTAGTCAATAAAAAACCATCATTGCAAAATTCTGTTCTTACACAGCTCAATAGCTACAGTATCTAAGCACCTTTCAGAATTAGGCAATATAATTAGCATCTGTCGTACGTGCTTCTGTCTCTCATGGGTACATCTATGCATGCTTCTGTTGTGTAAATCTTTACACTTATCTTTATCACAGCATAATTATAAAGCTCAACTTCAATACTGATGCTTTAAGACTAAAGGAAGTATCTACTAAGCACTTGCTCCCAGTAAACTGAGGATGGACCCAAAGATCCTTGTGGTTCCTTCCAAGTCTGAATATTCTGTAATTCTGTGTGTGATTCTGTGATAATAAAACCTCATGTTATGTTTCCATGTACAAGCTTAATCAGATCCTTTTGGCTGAGATACTGTGTTTATTTAAGAGTAAGTGATCACACTGATTAAATCAGGGCTGCATTGATTAAAAGGTGTTTGATCACCTTGGTAGATCAGGAAAACATTGCAAAATAACAGTGATAAAAACTCAAATGAAACAGAAATATTAATGCAAAGAAGGCCACGATGGATTTGAATACAGAAAACCTTGTAGGCAAGTTGATGGTATCTAGAATAAAAAGATTTTAAGTATATGATTTCTGTGCATAAGCTAGTAAAAATTACTTAGAATTAATCCTCAATAAGATTCAGGTTTTCTTAATTTCCTTCCATTTCCACATGAAAACTTATCAGTCTTTATTTCCTCAGCACAGATATGAAAAATAATGCTTTAGATTTAGCTGGTAATGAACACAAACAATATTAATGTATCAAAGGAACTGTTACCTCCAGAGTACTTTTGATAAAGAAAATATGCTGGAAAGAGATCTTTTGTCAACATTCTAGCTAATGAAGACATTTCTCTATCCCGTGGTCAGGAGACACTCTCCTAGCCTTCAAAAGAACTGAGTCCATGAGATCATAATGTGCAGAGCTTTGCTGCTTTTACCAGATCTACATGCATGTGCAGGGCAAGCTCACAGGGAACACAATACATAATAAAAGACCTGGATTGTGTACAAAGACTTAAAGAAGTCAATGGAAAAGCATGAAAAAGGAGCATGAGAATATGCTTTTCACAACTACACAACGACGTGGAAAATATTGTACTTCTTTGTCGGATAACTTTTGTGCCTCAAGGCGAAGGGCACACAAAGGACTATCCAGAGATGCCAAGAAAAATGCTAACAATATACAGCTCCTCTAAATGGTTTAATTTTTGTAAGGGAGATACCTTATAATTTTCAACCTAGACTGATAGACCTATTGACTCTCCAAAGAACTTGTCTCTGTGGAAACCAAAAGTATATTAGTCTAGAGAAACAAATGTGGGGAATTAATATAACAGATTTTTTTTTCAGTTGCACAAAGATACAAAGCTTGATGGTTATTTTTAAATGTTTCTATACAATGACCAGGTATCATTTGCAAAACTATCTCCAAACAAGTATTTTGTCTAATTTATATTAATTACTTACACTGCATTGAACATTTTGAAAGACAACAGGCTGGAAAAAGGGGGGAAAACAGACATGAGAGACATGTCTGTCTCTAGACAAACAGTCTAGAGAGCAGAGAGGAAAGTCTGGAAAAGCTACCCCTGAAAGCAATCATCAAAAGAATGGAAATACAAATACATATATTTTCAAACATACGTTTAGGTACCAGCTCTGTTGATGCTGTAACATCTGCTTCTCTGTAACAAACTGTTGGATCCACACTGTCACTGCCAGGAGGAGGGTAAGGTGGGGGTGGGGGAATCACTAACTGGGGTGGACCACGAGTGGTGCCTCTAGGAGGCTTTTGCGGCACCTGCCGTCCATCACCTACAGGGGGATCAATTGACTAATTACTTCATTGCAATATAATGACCACTCTGTTTATTGTTATTTTTTTAAAAACACACTGATTTTCCTTTACCCACATCCAATGTTTCTCCGCGTCTAATTCTGCTCTTGCTTACCCCCAAATAACAAAGGAGAAGAAAAAGGTAGGCCTATGTTTACAGAAATGGGACCAGAACAGAGCCCAGCATATACATGCACATTGCAATTAACAGTTAAAATCACCAGTTTTGGCAGACACAAGGAAGAAGAAAAATAGTTGAAAAAAAAATTAAAAATGGGAAAAACGTGTTTTGTTTTTATCTTCTGAAGTACAAAACTGCTTGAATTTGTTGAGATCTAGGATACTTTATGTGACTATTTTCCAGATTCTTCGAGAAAAAGAGGGAGATGCCTCAGGTCAGTATTTTGAACTAGCCATCTTACAGGTTTTTCGTTTCTTTTTTATTTTTGAGTAGGTTTGTTATTTTGACATTGTAGAGAAGCAGATTATGAAGTTGTTTTTTGCAAAACGGCTTTTGAAGCTATTAAAGGAAATGCTCCTAACTCTTGCTGGTGGTTTATTTCAACACTATGCTCAATAACTAAACAAATATATGAACCTTTGCTCTATACTCTATGAACCACCCGCAATATTAAAAAGCGGTTGCCAGTTTTTCGTACACAGAACTAGAACTATTGGAATTTGGAAAGTCCTTAGAGGCTGAGAGTGCACTGAGGAACCATGACTCATTCTGCTTTCATACCCTGCCTTAAGAATCCTCTGTAGTCATTGATTAAGATGGATATTGGCAGAGACAGAACTTTGCTCTGATCCACTCTTAATATTCTTATATTCTCAGTCTCATGCTTTGGTGTTGCTGAGAATGGTAGTAGTAATGAGAGGGAGGAAAAAATATTAAACCATGATGATTTCTACTTAGGAATCATTAGCTTCCTGAGGAGTATCTTCTAGACACAATTTAATGCTGGCATATGTGCAAGGCCTTTTTCACTGCTTTGAGGAAATTTGGCACAATAGTTTGGAGTCACAGTAGACGTCTCAGTATTGAATACTGAAGTGAATTTGTCAGTTTGGGAATATTTTTGATAGGACTTTTTGCTTTGATTCACGTGGCTAACTTGAGAGATACATAGGTAGCTTTAATGCTTTTTCCATCATGCGGCTGATTATTTCTTGCAGCACATTTTTCTCCTCACTACAGTCTTGCTTTTTTCACAGCTTCTCCCTCACGCTTTCAGAGCCATCTGTGCTTCCTCATTGTTTTCTTGCAAGGGCTCTGAAGAGAGGCTGTTTTACCAACCTTTTCTGACTGTAACATTTTTTCCTTGTTAATGAACACATTCATTCAAGAAAGTAGCAGAAAATTAAAAGCGCTGAAGACGGGGCTACTGTGGGACAACTTCTTTGTCAGTGTAAAATAATAAGGCTCCATTAAACTAAACGAAACTGCAGAAACCTGCATGAGCAGAGTTCAGCCAGCAAGTACTTATGTACACAGTATTGAAGGGACTAGAAGTGGCTCTGCTCTGCGTTATTTAATATGTAACATTTTGACCATCAACACAAAATAAAACTAACACTTTTAAAAATTAAAGCATCAAGTGTCATCAAAAGTGTCCAGCAGTAGGGCAAAGCACAAGACACAACAGAGTGTGACATCTGCAGTGGTTAAAAGTAAGCCATTTTGAAGAAAACTCGTGTTATATGGCACAGTGGTAACAGTCCTCTTAGAGGGTTTAAATAAGAGATGCAATGGGGTTGAACATGTCACATGATAATGGACTCCTGCTGCTACATAAATGCCAAAGCATTAAATGTGAAGCATCTACTGAAAATAAATGTTGGAACAAAGCCAAGAGGTTTCTTTCTAAACTGTGACACATCTGTAATGTAAGCAATTATGCATGACAGAATGTCATATCTGTATGTCTTAGGCACTTTATGAAACATGAGGTCAAAGGCATGAACTGAAGTGCACTGAGTGCATTACAGCACTTGAAGAATGATTGTCTTAATGTATTGAAAAATGAGTTCCAATATGAGAGGTTATTATCTCATATCTTTACCCATCATAAAATCACTTTGCTGGCTAAAAGCATAATTTTTGGGTCCACACTCAGGAAAAGTTTCCACCAATACGAATAAGCTACCAGTCAGATAATGACAGAGGTATGGGAGAATGTTTTTCAGTCCTCGTGTATGAGTAAATGTGGGGTCATGTGCAACTGAAGGGTATAGGTTCTTTTGTTGCCTCCAGCTATGTGTGGCATTTCCTTGAGAAGACCAGTTCTTTTCTTGTACTGATTAGTTAAAGATTCAGCAGAGATTGATTTATAATAAAAATGAGGACTAAATTAAAAAGAAAAACTTTCTGCCCAGGGAGGTGGTGGAGTCGCCATCCCTGGAGGTGTTTAAGAGTAGGCTGGATGAAGCAATTAGTGCCCTGGCTTAGACAATGGGTTGGTGTTGGGTTACAGGTTGGACTCGATGATCTCCAAGGTCTCTTCTAACCTTGCTAATACTGTGATACTGTGATACTGTGAATATGGTCAATTGATGTCAAACTGTTGGAGGACTACATGAAAATCAAATGCTTTCAGCCTTTAGGAACATGAGGAGACACTGAAGCAGCTTGGCTGCACTTTGGTTTTAGCCACTTCATGGGTTCATATGCATTTAGTAAAAAGAGCTAATATACAAACACTTATTTCCAGACTTTCATTCTGCAGAGAAATGTAGGGTTTTTTTCCTCAAGTTACAAAAGTTTCCAAAATCACAGCATAACAAGATTAAGGCAACTTCAAACAGTGAGCATTGGAAGCACATGCATAGGGATTATAGAGGAGAAAAGAATGCTTCTCACCCATTGTGCTCTTACTCTTGTCTTCCCTATCTTCTATTCTGTTTGGCATGGCAGGAGTGGGTGGAGCAGATGCAGTTGGTGGAAGAGGGGCACGCCTCTTCTTTTTCCTTATATCATTCAGGGAGGCTCCATGTGATATCTAGAAAAATTGAAAAATAGGCACAAAAAGGGATATGTTTTGTTGATGTTGAAAATTGTCAGTAAATGAAAAAAAAGTGTAATATTTTGTCAGTGCAGAGGATTTGTACATAATGAGCATTTATAGTGACAACAGGAGATTAAAGAGGTACAGTAATACTGCACCCAGAAAACAAAGAGAGAACTATGGATGAGTGTCACAGCAGAAATACCAGTCTAGTAGGCATTTGATGGTTTTGGAAAAAGTGAGCCATAGGGCTCAACACTCAGCAAAGTATGAACTATGTGTATTGTTAAGCCTGAATCATAGCATGATCTTCTTTTCCCATTGGCTTCGTCAAACCTTAACTTATGGTTAAATACTCTCAAATTTTCCTCTCAAATTCTTGTTTAAGGACGTATGGGAGAAGAATCAAAATTGACAGTTTGCTTGCATGAAGATATGAAACCACACTGTACTCTATTTATGTATTCTGGACTTCACAAACATACTTTTGAAGATCTGTAACACCTTGGCTTCCAATAATTGCAACATGGTGGTTGATATGCCAGGACTTCATTACTGTTTATGATGCTTTTAAAAATACGAAAAATGTTATTATAAGTGACTTGGGTTTAACTGAGTTTCATAATATTTTCTGGAGCTTGTTGGAACTTAGCTCTATTTCCTTTTTCCAGAAAAATAATAATAAAAACATGTAGGAAAATAAGTTGAATTTTTATATTGAAAAGGTACTGTCAACACTAATCAGTATCAGGCTTAACTGAGGCACAGAGTAATGGGAGCTGCCCACACATGACATACAGCTGGCATTCCTCAGTCTTCACTTCTTTGACTTTAATGCTTTGTCTGTCCTGATATTCCTGAAGATATCTAATTTGCAGAACTGCTGGTGGTTTTCTGCTATTTCAAAGGCCTATACAACAACAATAATAGCAATAATATTTCCTTTAAACTGGACGATGAATGAGCCCTTAAAATACAAATGTTCTGTGAGATTTCACTGAACAAATAGCTTCACACTGCTTAAAGATGTCATCAGAGTTCAGAAGAGAGGCATTCATTTATAAGTGTCCTCCTTTCCTACACTGAGTAAAAATTCTGAGAAGAAATTAATTCAAAAATATTAGGACAAGAATAGAGCCTCCTTCACTTAGCCTTCCTTTTTGAAAGTGCTCAGGAGGGTCCTACATTACAAAACAGAAACCTTCCATTCCCACCTTTCAGGATGAAGCTTTAACTGCCATGCACACATGATGATTGGGTACTTGTCATCCCTTCTTGATGAACTTGTATCCTGCATACACAGAAACCTGCTAGTAGCTGCACTGGACATAGAGCACATTAAACAGGATGACCTAAAGCTTTGTAGCAAAAAAGGGTGGGAAAGAAAAGTGTCCTTTTCTTACTTCCTGCCATCACAGACAATTTCAGCATCTTATATTAAATTTCAACATCTGCATTACTAAAGCTAGTGAGGCCAATCTAGATAGGTTTAGGAATAGTAAATGGGCAAGAATGCTAATACATAGTAACTAGTGATTTTTCAGACTTAAACTTTGGTTACCAAACTTCATGAAATTAAAAAAAATTAGACTTATACCCAGAAAAGACCATCACGCCACATGTTCAGGGAGGGATACAGCAAAATTTTAGAACGAAATTTTGCTTAAAGTTATGGTGTTCCTCCACATTAAGAGTGGTCACTTACCTGAACAATAAAACTGCCTGTCAGTGGTTAGGAACTGACTGCAAGTAACTCAAGCTGAAATGCAACCACCTACCTCTCAGTTCCTATAGAAACAGAATGCCCAATATTTAAAGGAACAAGGAAAACTCTGTCCCGTGAAAGAGACTCATCAGGCTTTGGTTTACAGAGGAAGTACACAGAAGATAGCTGCCTAATGCTGCATTCTCTTCCATGACTATTTGAAGAAACTGGTAAATATGCATTTGTAAAAAAGAAATCACATGCTTCTGCACTACATTTTAAATAACTAAAAACATGTGAGCACTTAAAATAATATGCCTCCTCATTTGTGAGGAATGGGTCTCCCGAGGGTCTCGTGAAACACCTAATTTGCAAACACACGTAGGTCATTAATATGCATACTGGCCATGCCCATCAATCCACTCCCAGCCAATTAGAAGCACTGGGGAGCATTTTCCACTCCTCCCCCTGGGCTCTCACAGCACAAGGGAGCAAAAGGAAGTGTTTCTGAGCCCTCTCTACCTGGGGAGACTCCTGGAGAATCCCTGGGCTTCTCTTCGGCCACGTTACCGCTTCTGCAGCCACCACTGGGCTGCTGCCACTGTACATGCTTGCACTGTCACCGCAGTGGGGAAGCTCCAGGGCTGAGGTGGGGGAGGGGTGTCCCTGGGCTCTTGTTGGCACTTGTGGAGTCTGGGAAACCTTAACTTTGCAACACTGTGACACCTGGGGCCCCTTATGGTGGCGGGGTGGCATTGGTGTCGGAGTTTATTTCCCTTTACATATGATATGTACATCCGCCAGTCCCAAGTGCAGGAGCAGCAACGCTGGACGTATGGACCCAGCAGAACACCATCTGCCCCTGCTGCAGTGGGGGGAGGGCATGAGGGAACAGAAGCCTCCTCCTGGGGCAGCAACTGTGGTGGGGGCGTGGCCTGGCCCCACAGGGAGGGCACGCAGTACACCCACTCGGCATGGCATTTATTGTAGTCCTGTGGGTCTAAAAACGGAACCTTCACAGCATTCATAACAGAGGGTAAGCCTTCTGCGGTAGGGAGTGGGTATGGAGACATAGGCACGGTCTATAAATGCCACGGTGAGTGGGAGGCACCCCGTACCCTCCCTGTGGGGTTGGGACAGTCCCAATCCACAGGGAGTGCCGGTGCCGCCCCTCGGCAAAGCAGAGGCACTGTGCATGCATCAACCAGGAAGCTCTGTGAATCAATGAGGCAGATTCAGAGGGAAAATTTCTCATAAACCAGTGAGGTCATGATGGAGAAGTTGCAATGCAGCAAGGCATGACTGTATATCTTGATTCTTCGGGATACTAACTTAGAAAAAAAAAATTGAAGTGAGGATTTTGATTATTACAAAGACTCCAAAATTCAAGGGTACAGAGAACTTGAATCATTAGGGAGATAGACAGCATCTGAATTTTCCCAACATTTCACAAGCACAAGCCATGACTTCTGCAGTTGTTTAATGGCATTTTGCAGCTTCACATTCACTGCTCCCTCTCCAGACAGAAAGGTAATGTTAGTTTAAGACAGGAAATGGATGGACAGCTGATTTAAATATAAGTCTAGGACATATTGAGAATCAAGGCAGAAAGTAAAGAAATTTTTCTTCCCACTTGAAATTATATAGATCACTAATCATTCTTCCAAAGTGAAGGATTTTAGCTTGATCAATCAAATTCTTCAAAGACACATCGTGGATTTCCTATGAAGGAAGGGTCCTTATTAGAAGTCTGCTTATCTTTTCCCACTCTATGTATTCTTATTTAGTCAAACCTTTTGAGAAACATTAGATAGATGTTGGAGAACATCAGAAATATGCATGAGTGAACACGTTGCCACAGTTAAAGAAAAGGCTAGAAAATAGCATGCACATAACTGCAATAAGGCAAATGTGGTGAAACAAACAATGCTTTTATTATACTGTCAGATAAACATGGTATACTTCACAAATACCATAAAGAAGATGAAAAGTTTAAAGCCAGCCACACTACAATGTGTATAGGAAATATCTAGTTCAACAATAGGTAATAAAATATCTAAAAAGTACTTGTTCTTTAATCCTAATTTTGGTAAACCTATAAGGCTAAACATAAATAAAAAAAGTACAAAGATGTTCTGTTTCTTTCTTTCAACTGTATATACAAAACCAACAGAACTTTAAAATAATTTGTTATGGCTGGCTGCTTCTTTTATAAAGAAATCAAGCCTTAACAACATTATCTGGAGTAATTTCCCATCCAAACTTTGTAACAGGAGCTCCTCTCTCAGTGTAACAGAAGATTTCCTAGTCTTAGCTCTTGAAATTTTCAATCAGTAGCATTTCACAGTCACTTTACTTGCAAAAAAATCTGTGGATACTGTAAAAATGGATCTGTAAATCAAATTTAAGTTTCCTCATTCGTAAGAGTTCAGTATTTTCTTTGGGTTAAGTTGGATGGAATGTGAATTATGAAAAATACTAAAGAAGGCCCAAGAAAACAAAAGTCACCATCACTAAAAATTCATTAAGCATTCAAAGATAAGTAGGTTCTCAGATAAATTCCCAGTGTGAGCTCCACTCCTTTGCCTTGCCTGTCTTCTACTTACAGGGCAGACACTGGTTTTGTATTTATCAGCTCTTCCCTTTTAATTTTTCTAACAGACATATTTACCTATATAAGTACTTGGTAAGTCATCTGGGAAATGCCAACTTTTTTTTATCCACAGACAAAACTAGGCCTAAATTCACTGCAAGTTTACTGCTCCCAAAACTGATTCTCCTTCTGCAAGTCAGAAACTGTATCAGTAATTTGTGCTCTGTCCCTCCACTAATTTGTTCTTCTCTGTCCCTCAGTTATCTACCAACATTTGCAAACCATTTGGTGACACTGACCACATACTTCCATTGTCTGAATTTCTATTGTGGCCAAAAAGGAAATCTCATTCTACTGTCTCCAAAGACAGATTAAAGACTCTACAATAGCACAGTCAGACCATCGCACTCTACAACAGCATACTCAGAGTATCCAAGACTGTTATGTTAACAATAGCCCACACACTCATTCTGCAGATGACAAAAAGTGTTTGGACTTAATGCAACCTTGGAAAGTGCACATTGTCATCCTTGTTAAATAACAACATACTGTAATGTTTAATCACTATAGTTACATCTTGACTAGTAAAGAACCTAGCAACTACCAAGGTGTTCCAAGATGGTGAGATGGCCAGGGGAAAATCCTTAACCTAAGAACTGGAAGTCTAGCTGAGTTTTGTGGGCTTGAGGGAAAAAATATCATGTAACCTTTCAACTGGATGTTGAATGCCACTTTGGTGCCTTCTGGAAACTATTGCCTTTCAAGCAATATGTTTTACTCTTTTATTGGAAAGCTAAGGGGGAATTGATACTCTTCAAGGACTACTCTGTTGTGATGCAGTGACCAGAAGAATGAATCATGTTTTCTTCCTTCTCCCAAGGCTAATGTCTGAGGAGAAGAGTGCAAATGCAAGAGACATATACTTTATGCAGGACTGAGAAAGAGCTTGGAAAAAAGCTGTGTGATCTCAGCTAAAGCAACTCTGCTAAGAATAATGCTAAGGAAGAATAATTTAAAAATTGCCACTGAGAAACCTTCTTGGACTTGCATGCTAACAGCAAACAGCAACTGTTTTTTACCTGGAACGGGTTTTCCCTGAACAAGTGCAGGTAACTGTGTTGTAGCTGGCATCCACACTTACTGGAGAAAGTCTGGATGATTGATAAACAGATCTAAATAGTCCTAACTATGCCTTAACAGAAAATTCTTCAGTGGATCTAGTGATTAAGATGTTCAACAACAACAAAAATGTGCATAAATTGTGTTTCAATATTCAAATCACTCTTCCCAATATTTTTATAAATATTACAAGTAACATTTTTCTTACAGCAAAAGATTCTTCCTTTTACTATCATCTCTCCTATTTTGTCATAGAAGAGGAAAAATCTAAAAAAACAAAGACTTTTCCAGGCTCGATATTTAACAAAATTCTCCTAAAAGGAATTTTTGTCCTGCTCAAATAATGTAGCTGCATGCGATACGCTTATATCAGCAATAGGATTTTTTCTGTAATAGTAATTGGTTTTAAAGGATGTCCCATGGTTGCTGAGCATATGCAAATGAAAAATTTTATAGCGTATCATATAAATTCTGTGAAGAAAGCTCGTATAATGTCTTGCTTCTTTCTACTTTTTATGCAATGTTACACATCAGGATCTTTTATTGTTTTACAGAAGAACTGGCTAATATGTATACAAATTGTTTTATTCATGGAAACAGTGAGTGAATGTCAAAATTATTTTTAGAAACAAAAAAAGGATTAGAAAAAGAACATATGGATTCAGTCACTGGCATGCCCTGATTACAAACTGGTTTCTATCACCCCACACTGACTGGTTTAAGAAAGCCACATTCTGATATACCTGCTGGTGATGCTATCACATGGGGTCAGAATGTCTATGGACTTACAAGAATGTTTAATTGCCATTTTCAGAAAGAAAATCAGAGCTAAACTGTACCCGAACAAACAACAGTATCACCCTAAACTATGTGTTGGACCATCCCAAACATCTTCCCTTCACAAAGGATTTCTAGAAATCTTGAAATAACTAAGCCCCATTTGACAAGAAGTTCGAAGAGAAAAAAGACACGTTTTATTAATCAGCTTTAAACTCTTGATATAATCATAACTTTGCTGATCCTTTATAGAATTCTATGAGAGACAGGTGGTAGATCGGTATGTAAGAAAGATTTATGGCCTTAGATTTAAAGATATTTTCCTATGACATAATTTAAAGCAGTTGAGGAGAAAATTTTTTGATCCAAGAGGAGTCATTCTAGGAAAATCAGAGAGATAAATCTTTCAGGTGCAGAACAGAGACATAAATCTGTCCACTAAACTTGATGATATAAAAACTATTCTATCCAGCTGATTCTGCATTTTCACAGGGCAACAGATGCGTCAACATGCCTAGCACTAGAAACCACAAGAAGTCTCAATTGATCATTAACGTGTCTTAAACAACATTTACTCATATGTCTAATATCCCCTGCACAGATCATAAATTATTAGGCTTTTCACTGGCATACACTGACAAAGGAAAATTCAGTGAGTTCTCAAAACTGGGTGTATGCTCAATTCATGAGGCTGACCACTGTAAGTTACGCAGCATAAAATTGTCTATTCACCACTGAACTTCTCTACCTTGTTTCCTCATTGGGTAGTGTCCTATTTCATTTGATTAAGAGATGTATGTTTAATCCACAAGTATATTACAAACTGCATTCCGCAGTCTGATGTCTCCCCAAAATACATTTTTATGCTGCAGAATGCATTTGTGTGGGTTATGTAAAAGACTTATTAAGATCCCATGCAATGCAAGAACATATTGCAAAACCAACATTCATAGAGAAATGAAAAAGTCTGGCACATAGGAAGAGCGTAACATTTGGAAAACTTGTCATTTTGATAAAATGCATAGAAACAACTACACTTCAGAAATTAGCAAGCAGTTTCTCTGCCTTGGTAATTTAAATTCTGTACATCTTGCTTTTTTGGTGTTGGATTGCACAAGTCTGACAATAAAATTAATAATAATAGGCTTAGCTTAAAATAAGCCATATGAATAAGTATGCTGGGATAGCACAACTAATATTTGGACCGACAAGACAAAATAGCATGTGTCACTCAGGACATGTTGCTCTTCTGCAGAACAGATTAGGATGGGAGACTCTCAAACTACTGCCAACATGAGTTCAAGTCCACAATAGTAACAAGCAACACTTTGAGGATGTTAACCATGTTTCAGCTCTGACAACACTCCTCTCTATTAGGGCACTTCCTCCTGACTTTAAAACTCTACACTGTGCTTCCTTGTACTATGTTTGTCTCACCTGATGACTGCACCCTAGACATACTCATGGCCTCAGCTTCTAAGTGGCTTTGCTGCTGGAAGGGTTCAAATGCTGTGTTAAGATGGAAATCTGGCTTAGAACTAGAGTACAACCTGCATTGTTCTTCTGAGAATACTCTTACTATTAGTATTTTAATCAGATATCACAAAATTTTGAATCACTTTGCTTATTCTGCTTCATTTCAGATTATTTTTGGTGTTAAACAGAACAGTGTAACAAAATTTAGTATTCATTATCACAAAATCATGCTGTGATTGCAAAAACATCTGAGTCTTAAAGAAAGACAAAAAAGCTTAGAATTACTGAATTTTATGGAAATTGCTATGTTCTTCTACTATTTTATTCATAAAATGAAGAAGACAAAAGCTGAGGATGTCCTTGGATACTTGTCTTATTGGCAACAGAAAGCTAAATCAGTTGACACAAGAAAGTCAGTACAAGGTGAAGGGACAAGCTCATTTTTCCATCTGTTTTTACTGAACACACCCTTTGTGAAATGTCATGGTCAAGGGCAATTAAAAACTAATGCCATTCTAAGCTTTAAATACTTTAACTTGTTCAGTTAAATGTGTCAGACAGGAAATCATACATAAACAAATTTGAGATGTTAAATTACTAAGATAGCTGTGATTTCCTTCTTTGCAAAATCTCATTTCTAGCTGCAGTATTATTTCCACTCAAGGAAATCACTCTACAACACCAAATATTTTCACATGCATTGAAACATGTAGACTACACAAGTCTGCGGATGTTTGCTTTGGCAAAGAATTGAACTTCCTCTCTTTCTCTGAATACAATGTGATCCTCCTCATTTATGTCTTCATTTAAGGGGGGAAAACCAACAAACCCACCTCAAACAGTTAAAAAAATCACATTTCAAAGCAATCAAAACCAGATTTACTACTAAGATTAATTTATCCTCCAGGGAAGTTAAACAAAGAATGCAAAAACAACTTCCAGATTTCAATTTCATATTTGTGCTCATATTTTTAGTTATGACTATAGAATTAACAGAATAAATGAACATTAATTAGACTGTAGGACTGTAGTTCATATTTCTTCTGACAACTTTGTCAATGAGTTTGATAAGGTCAATGTAATCTTCTTGAGTGACCGCCTTTGAGAAAGACACTGGAGAAAGGATTCTATACATCACAGAATCACAGAATC
>WEKX01006280.1:19802-30378 GCA_013390025.1 Pitta sordida | reverse complement strand
GTTTATGTTCACTACTCTGGGGTGTACACTGGATCTCTGTACGGGCATTAGCTGGGGTTTTGGACTAGATCATCCTTGTGGGTCCCTTCCAACTCATAGTGTTCTGTGATTCTGTGATATGCAATCATAAATAGACATATTCATATACTAGTCAAAATATAGGTCTGTGGATTAATAAATCTCACAAGGAGCAATGGAAGCTCATCTTGTTTCTGAGATCCAGGGGGTTTCCTTTAGGGTAGGATACACCAGACTGTCATGATACAGTTACCTAACCCATTTGTTTTTCACATTATGTAATAAGAAATGCTCAGCTCTTATGTGTATGTGTTTTTAAGATACATTATAGGTAGATTTCCCACATTATGAAAAATAAACTTGGTAGATAACAGAGGCTTCACTTTCTTCTTTGAGGGAAATACTTAAAGGCAAAATTTGGCTGAGATGATACAGCTACACATCCTAATATTTCGGAAAGAGGTGTTTTAACTGAAGTTCCTTGATGTCTCTGAACAAAACCACCTGCTGAAATCTGCAATTTCATTTAGGAAGATTTCCTGAACAGAAAGGATACCCTGTGAAAATAGAATATCAAGAAAACAGATTCTAGTTTATTGGTACGTTATCCAGCTTGAAATATATTACAACCCTTATTAAAATCCAGATAAATACATATTTTCTTTCAACTGGAAGACTGTTTATTCTTTTTACTAAAATCAGACATATCTTTACACATTTATACAATTCTCATATCTCTTACATTTAATTTTCTTACAAGTACTTGGAACAAAGAGTAATCCTGTCCAAGGATATTAATTTTGCTTGATGGTATTTCAGTCTTCTGCTGATAGGAAAAAGTTCCCAGCTGTTTCTATTTGTGAAAATCTTCTGATTGGCATCTATGAAGGAAATAACTCTAAGAGTATGTACTCTACTTCATTGATTTTTTGCCTGCTGGGAAGTCAATGACAGGCCTTGGGCATCTCAGAATTCTCAGAGCAGGTGTATCATCATTGGGAAACTAATGTCAGAAGAAAGAGCAACACTTTTGAACTTGGTGATAACAGTAAGCTCTGTAAGAACCTTTGGAACTCATCGGTTACGCTTTGATATTCTAATATTCTCCTAACAGGACATTTATCTCAGCAGTAATTTGAATTGAAACAATAATTAGTAATACCAAAACAAAGATAACAATTAGGAAATTAGTTCAATAAGATGTATTTTAACATGTTGGCAATACTTCCTATAAAGGTATTTCCTTCTACAGGAGACAGTGTATCAGCAAAAAAAAAAAAAAAAAATCAATACCTTTCAGACAAAAAATAAATTCTATTTAGCTTTTACTGCATTTGGCATCTCATCTAAAGCTATTAACTCCTTATGTTCCAAATAAAATGACTTTTGTTTCTTTCTAAAGCTCCAGAGCAGAACATCTCTGAATCAACACTGGTATCTTCAAAAAGAGAAGGAGGGAGAACCCAGACTGATCAGCCTCACCTTAGTGCTTGAAAAGGTGATGTAGCAACTATCTGGAAAAGTCAACACAAGGAAGTGCAAGGTTCTGCGCTGAAAAAGGAATAATCCCATCTATCATTATATACTGGGGCCTTGCATATAGACCATGGATTTTCAGAAAAGGACCTAGGAGTTCCCTTGAAGCAAAGAAGGCTAATGGTATCCTGAGCTGCATTAGGCAAAGTGTTGCCAGCAGGTCAATGGAGTTGATTATTCTCTTTTTCACAGTGCTGCTAAAGTGTCGTCTGGGGCACTGCATGACAGAGGCATAGAAACACATGGTTAATATTGGAAAGACTTCTGGTCATCCTGTACACCTTCACCTACTCAAATAAGACCACCTAGAGCAGATTGCCTGAGACCATATCTAGATTTTTTTTTTTAAATATCTTCAAGGAGGGGAGTCTGCGATCCTGGATCTAAATCTTACTTCATTAATCATTTGGATCAGAAAAAGCCAGAGTGCGCATGTGTGTCAGAGCCAGAAGCTTGAAAACTGCATGGCTCAACCTATAGCAAGTGTCTAGCCCTAGTTGCTGAAGCATAACTTCCCCTTTGTAGAGTCATGCTGACTAACCTTGATTAGGAGTGTTCAGTTTGATGCACCCCAGTGAAAACAACACATGAACCTAGTGTACATCAGAGATATGGAGCTACTAGAGAGCCCAAGAAAGCTCTCTAGTGATTAAGGGGCTGGCACACCTTTCATATGATGAGAGGCTGAGAGAGCTGAGAGTGTTTAGCCTTAGAAGAGAAGGTACAGGGGAATTTTATCAACGTGTATAAAAAAACTGAAGTAATCAGATGCCCCAGGGCTGCCTCAGCCAGTTTAAGATTCTGTGGCAGATTTAATCAATTTTTTCACCTGTTTTTTTCATCTGCCATAGCTTGATATTCTACAGATGTGTATCAAAATGTAAGTTGCCAAAGATACTAATAAACCACATTGCTATCTTTTTAGAAAGAGACATGTCTGAGTATATTCTGTAAAAGAATTCTTCTAATGTGAAATACTATTTGGTATTTAAGTTCTTTAAATTTTCTAGGACTCTAAGTAGTATGAAATGGACAAGCCAATAGTAGCATGTGAGACTTTATCTTTCCAATGTGATATTTAACTTTTTAGTTGCATACACATTTCTGAGCAGTCACACATCTTAATTGGTATTGTCTAAGTTAATCAGGGCTAGTTGATTAAACTGCTCTCATAGAACTGGTTTAGAAGTTAAATATCTCTGAACAGTATATTTTGCTTCAGCCCATGTAAAGTCTTACTGTCAGCACAAAGTGTACTGGTGTCTAGCTCAGTTTTTGGGGGTTGAGAAGTAAGCATGCATACTTCATAGCACATTACAGCACTGTATCTATATAATAGGCATTTATTTTCCCTGTCTGTCTGCTCAGTGCCTAGTATTGCCTAGCAAGTCAGACTTTTGTGAATTGTGATCTACAATATAATATTTGAAAATGATATGAAGTACCTGAGCTTTATAGGTGTGGCAAACTCTTAATAATGGTCTTTCCATTTGCTTAATGTTTGATAATAAAAGGTTTTCTAAGATTCTAGGTTGTAAAAATTTAGACAAGTCTTCAGTATCTGATAAATTCCCAGTGAAATGCTATTAGAAAACACAAAAGGAAAATTATCTTTCGAGAGGCAGCAAATATTAATACAGGGTAAATACCTTCAGTAATGTATCCTAAACTTTCCAATCAACAAAATACCGTACAGTGACAACACATGTTCCATATAATATCTACTTGGGAAAAGTTACTACACATTTCCTAGAATAGTGCATAAGAAGGATACATGTTAAGAGGCATAATATTTCATGTGGCACTGTGATTTATTTTATTGGATATCAGTAAGTCTTATAATATTGAAATTAATGTTTTTAATAATATTTTCAGAGATGACATGGAAAGCAGCAAGAAATCTTACTATCTGCCTCAGTCTTCGTAAATAATGTTAATAAGTACAACAAAATCTAATCCTTCTTTACTATGAAAAGTGAGAAAGGCACCTCTAAATGTGTATCTACCTATCTTAGTTATCTATTTTGTAAAACAAAATAAATTACCTCCCAGAGGCTCTTTTAAGATCCGCAAACACATTTTATGTATTAAATGAGTGTGGACCTCTTCTTTCAGGCTGACAACACCAGAACGAGAGGACACCAGGGGAGGTTTAGACTAAATGTTAGGAAGAGGTTTTTCACAGAGAGAGTGATCGTTCATTGGAATGGACTGCCCAGGGAGGTGGTGGAGTCGCCGACCTTGGAGGTGTTTAAGAGAAGACTGGATGAGGAGCTTGGTGACATGGTCTAGCTGGGGGGTGTAGGGCTGGATGGTCCTGTGGGCCTCTCCTGGCTTGGAGTGGCCTGTGCGACTGTGAGGGATCTAGGTTTATGTTCACCACTCTGGGGCGTGCGTTCTGTCTCTGTACGGGTGTTAGATGGTGAGTTGGACTAGATGATCCTTGTGGGTCCCTTCCAACTCATAGTATTCTGTGATTCTGTGAAATCTAGCCTTCTTGTTGCCTAAAATTGACAGAAAGAACAGATCCTAAAACCTGACTATTTATTTAAATGTCAGTTAATCATACTCTAACTCAATGACTTTAATAGTGTTATGGACCATTAATGAAAAGGCTTGATTTGCTGTAGATTTATTTTAAATTAGAAACAAACCTCAAGCCATGAGAGAAACTGCAGTGGGTTGTGTGTCATATTCAAGGAACATTTTTTAATATCATAAGTATTTCATAAACCATACATCTTTACTTTGAAAGATGATGTGAGGTAAAGTGTTTCATATTACAAAAGTCAACACATGGATTCCAAATCTGATATATTGTGAGCAGTGTGTCAAAATTCTAAGGGATAATAACCTGCTGTTTAGAGTTTCTTTCAGGATCCTATTTTGTCCCTGTGTCAAAAGCTATAGCACCATATAAATTTACCTTATAAATTCTTGAAGGATTATCATTCTGATTCCAATTTGGCAATGCTAGAAACTTATGTGAGGATTATAAAATATTATAAAATATTCATTTCCTGTACTCTGAAGGTTAATCATATAATTTTTTAAAATAATTGCTTAGCTACCTATACAATGTACATGTAAAATATGAAAGACACACTCAATTTTCAGTTTAGTTTTAGCAAGAAAACTAAAGGTGCTAGGACTTTGTGAATACTTTCACCAAAACAAATAATATAAAATATATATTTTTAATGTATGTGTTTTTCACATTGTGCTGAAACAGGGTGAACCTCTGGAACACCTCCAATACACAGATGATATTGTTGTGTGGGGCAATACAGCAGCAGTTTTTACAAACAAATAAAGCCTTAGAAAAACTCAGACAGGAGACAGTTCATGCAGAAACCCTTGGGCCAGTCTGTTAATGAGAAGAAGCGAAAACACTGCAGCTGGGGAGAATGGCCCTACCTAGTGCCTCTGGAAAAAAAGCACCAAGGGGGACTTGAGGCCAACTCCTAGGTATCTAGAGTCAGGAATAGAGATGATCTGAGTCTCACTAATACTCAAGCTGCAAAAAATACTGGCAAGTTCATTGCTGTGGAGGATGATGACTGAAATATAAATATGAGGAGGTTTAGCTGATTGACTATATCACTTTCAAAACCTGCCAAGGTAAGTGCCGTGCGCTTAAAACGGAGGAAGCAACCAATGGCCAGCTGGAGACATACAACCTGTGCCCTCATGTCATCACCTGGAACACTATCCTGGGACTTGAAAAAAAAGTCTTGAAGGTTCAGAGGGAATCTTCTCAATTCATATAGATACCTGAACCTGACTCTTCTTGTTAGTATCCAGGATAAGAGGTATAAATTAGAACACATAAGATTATATCTGAACACATGAAAACACCTTTTTTTCTTTATTGTAAAGGTGCTCAACACCACAGCCTATGCAGAGAGGCTGTCAACGCTCCGTCCATGGAGATGTCCAAAACACTAATGGATATGATCATAAGCAACCTGCCCTAGGTAGTCCTGCTCGAGCAGTAAGGTTGGACCAGGTGATCCCAAGAAGTTCCTTCCAATTTAAACAACCCTGTGATTCTGTAACTTACTTTAAAATTATTTGAAAACTTCTAACAAATTATGTTTTAGCTACCGTTACCAACCTCTTGGAAGCTAGAATGCACATAAATATTTTCAAACCTTTCTGAGGTATGCAGGAAATCATCTATTTCTTTGTAATTTTTTTATTGAGCATTTATAAATATCAACTGTATTTAACCCATTACAACTACAGATCAACTTGTAGGTTCAAAATAATTATTTTTTTAAAATTAAACTTTATTCTACTCAGCACCAGAATCAGATCTAAAAAGACTTGGCAGCCCAAGATGATCACAGGATCACACACAGAATATTATGAGTTGGAAGGGACCCACAAGGATCATCTAGTCCAACTCACCATCTAACACCCGTAAGGAGACCAGGAGCACATCCCAGGGCATAACACCAACCTAGATCCCTCACAGTCGAGCAGGCCACTCCAAGCCGGAAGGGGTCCAGTGTCATCCAGCCCTACACCCCCCAGCTAGACCATGTCACTAAGCTCCTCGTCCAGTCTTCTCGTAAACACCTCCAGGAATGGCGACTCCACCACCTCTCTGGGCAGCCCATTCCAATATGCAATTACTCTCTCTGTGAAAAACCACTTCCTAACGTTAAGATTGAACCTCCCCTGGCGTAGCTTGAGGCCGTGCCCTCTCGTTCAGGTGTCGTCAGCCTGGAAGAAGAGGTCTACACCCATCTGGCTGCAACCTCCCCGCAGGTAGTTGTAAACAGCAATGAGGTCACCTCTGAGCCTCCTCTTTTCCAGACTGAACAGTCCCAGTTCCTGTAGTCGCTCTTCATAGGGCGTACCCTCCAGTCCCTTCACCATCCTTGTTGCCCTTCTCTGGACCCTCTCAAGCAGCTCAACATCCTTTTTAAACTGGGGAGCCCAGAACTGCACACAGTACTCCAGATGAGGTCTGACCAGCGCTGTGTACAGGGGAAGGACAACCTCCCTGGACCGACTGACCACACTGTTCCTGATGCAGGCCAGGATGCCATTGGCCTTCTTAGCCACCTGGGCACACTGCTGGCTCATATTGAGTTTCCTATCAATCAGTACACCTAAGTCTCTCTCCACTTCACTAGTCTCGAGCCACTCCTCCCCCAGCCGATAGCGGTGCATGGGGTTGTTATGGCCGAAGTGAAGAACCCGGCACTTAGTCTTGTTAAACCTCATACTGTTGGAGCCTGCCCATCTCTCCAGCCTGTCAAGGTCCCTCTGGAGGGCCTTCCTACCCTCCGGCAGTTCAACATTTGCCCCCAGCTTAGTATCATCTGCAAACTTGCTGATGATGGATTGAATTCCCTCGTCCATGTCATCGATAAAGATGTTGAACAGTACTGGGCCCAACACTGACCCCTGTGGGACTCCGCTGGTGACTGGCCGCCAGTCCGATGTTGCACCATTCACCACCACCCTCTGAGCTCGCCCTTCCAACCAGTTTGTAACCCAGCATAAAATGTTCCTTTCCAGCCCGTGCTTTACAAGTTTCTCCTGAAGCTTATTGTGTGAAACCGTGTCAAAGGCTTTGCTAAGGTCCAAGTACACAACATCCACAGCCTTTTTGTCATCAACCAGTCGAGTCACTGGATCATAAAAGGAGATCAAGTTAGTCAGGCAGGACCTGCCTTTCCGAAATCCATGCTGACTAGATCCAATGTCGTGGTTGTTCTGCAGTTGCTGTGTAATGGCACACAAGACCATCTGTTCCATGACTTTGCATGGGACTGAGGTCAGGCTGACTGGTCTGTAGTTGTTAGGATCATCTTTCCTACCCTTCTTGTGGATGGGTGTCACATTGGCCAATTTCCAGTCTTGTGGCACAACACCAGTAAGCCAGGACTGTTGGTAAATTATGGAGAGTGGCTTGGCGAGTTCATCTGCTAGTTCTTTCATGACCCTCGGGTGGATTCCATATTAAACTTACTTGGACAAAAGAATAGGTCATTTTCCATGTGGGGAGGAAGGGACTGAAAATGAACAGTGGGTGGTGAAGAGAAAAGAGAATAAGTTATTTTTAAAACTGCTTTTGCTCAAGAAACTTTTGTGGCTGGCAGTGCTAGGCCTCAGAAAGATCAGTGTGGGGAAATACCATTTATTACACCTACTGATATTTATTCTCTGTATTTTTTGAGAAATAGGATTTCTGTGTAGAGGTAACACTTTCTCACAAACAAGCTTGATGCCCCTGCTGGGAAAGAAGGAGACTGCAAAAGCACAAGAGTGAAGGTAGACTTGAAGTTATGCAAATGTTAAATGTTCAGAGGTTCAGAGGTTATTCTGAGTTGGAAGGGGTTGTTACCAAAACATCGTTTAGCAGTGTGTTAAGGGTTTCTGACCTCAGAATAAACTTTTCCTTAATACCTTAGCTGTGCTTATCTGGGTTTACTTGCATGCATATCAATTTTTCCATTCTGAGAGCCTTTTCAATGGCTACAAACCATGCCAAAACAAAGAATCTCTGAAGTCCACATGGATAACTAAGATCTAATAAACCAACACCAAATAATGCCTGAAGTCTAATGTAGAATCCAGCTAATGGGACTTAGAATTTCACTCATTCAAAGTATGTTTTTTTGATTTTCATCATGGAATGACCTGGTCTAGTGGAAAGTATTCCTGCCTATGGCAGGGTCGTTGAAACTAGATGATCTTCAAGGTCCCTTCCATCTATGACTTCATGGTTCTGTGACACAACTTTGACAGTGGTATTTATAATTTCACTTATATTTGTTAAGTTCTTATATTTGTTAAGTACTGAGGGAAGAGTCCAGGGACTGCCCTTCACAGATTCCAGCCAGTTCCAGTTGGTTCCAGCTGATTCCTAAGGACCTACTCTGGGTCAAAATTGAACCTGTTTCCATGGATGTGACACTCCTGGGAAAACGTACTTAAGAAAGGGCAGAAATTGCTGCAAAGAGGAGTAGGCAAAAAGCTCGAAAATTAGCAGAGATAGAGACCCATTGGGAATGGAATTTCCTTGGCATCCTGTGGGATTCTATACCAGAGCAGAGTGTGAGGGGGAGGGAGTGGCAGAGCAAAATGGTGTAGTACTGACTGCACCTCCCTTATCCACTAACTCTTCTGGACTACTTAGGGGAGAGCAGAGGAGTCAGGAGTGAAGACCATAAGTTGACACTGGAAAAGGAGAAGAAGAAAAGTGTCTTAATATTTTTCATTTTATTTTTCACTGCATGAATAAGAAACTACACTTTACATTAACTCTCAATAAATTCAGTTAACTTCCCCAAGCTAATGTTGTCTTGCCTGTAATAAGTGATGTCTTTGTCTTAATCTTGGCCCACAAACATTTTTATTTTTAACTCCATCGTGCCGAGGGAGGAGTCAGTTGGTAGTTGGGTGCAAGTTTGATTGCTTGCCAGAGCTAATCCATTAGAAGCTCTTAAAAGGTGAACATAAAGTAAAAAAAGATAATAAGCTGTACTTCTTTTGTATAATAAATCTTCCCTCAGGATTCTGTCCAAAGTTTGCAGAGGCTCAACTGAACTGTGCTCATTTTGATTTAGGCACTTGTTTCTGATTTCTGCATTCTCTTTTGCTCTGCAGAATGTTCTGTTAAAGCCACTAAGTTCTAACAGTTTTCTTCTAATATTTCTGTTCTATATATATCTACTACACGACATTTCATGTTAATACTAAATTTTGACACCTGAGCTTCAGCTAGAGACACAGCAGGGAGAGTTTTTTATCAAATAGTAAGATAAGGGAGCAGTCACAGAATCACAGAATCACAGAATATTGTGAGTTGGAAGGGACCCACAAGGATCATCTAGTCCAACTCACCACCTAACACCCGTACAGAGACCAGGAGCACATCCCAGGGCATAACACCAACCTAGATCCCTCACAGTCTAGCAGGCCACTCCGAGCCGGAAGGGGTCCAGGGTCATCCAGCCCTACACCCCCCAGCTAGACCATGTCACTAAGCTCCTCGTCCAGTCTTCTCTTAAACACCTCCAGGAATGGCGACTCCACCACCTCCCTGGGCAGCCCATTCCAATATGTAATTACTCTCTCTGTGAAAAACCGCTTCCTAACATTAAGATTGAACCTCCCCTGGTGTAACTTGAGGCCGTGCCCTCTCTTTCTGGTGTCATCAGCCTGGAAGAAGAGGTCTACACCCATCTGACTGCAACCTCCCCGCAGGTAGTTGTAAACAGCAATGAGGTCACCTCTGAGCCTCCTCTTTTCCAGTCCTTACCTACTGGCTAGAGAATAAGAGACTTCTGTCCAGCAACTCCTAAGATCCTTTCCAAAATGAAGATGTGCACATGACTTTTTTCTGGTAACTAATATTGAGTGCTAAATCTGTTTGAAATTCTACCTTTCTGCAGAGGTAAAATATTTGTGTTTCTCAAGAATGTTCAATTCAGACCATTTCCTGACAGCTGGTGTTCTTTTGATTATCAGAATATATTCTCTTTCCTTGGAGAAAAATGTTTTGATTAGTCACTGTAGAATATGTATTTTTGTGCTGTCTTTTCAAGTGCCAGTTCTCATATTTCCCAACATGCAATTTCATAACATTTCTATGGCATTGCTCGACCTATTTGTTTACAAATAAGGAAGGGTTGGTTAGTGATATTGTGGTTGGAGGAAGCCTGGGATGTAGTGACTGTGAGGTCATAGAGTTTTCAATTGGCAGTGTGACAAGAAAGGACATGAACCAAACTTCCATGCTCGATTTCCAGAGGGCAGACTTTGGACTGTTTAGGAAATTAATTGAGAGGGTACCATGGGAAACAGCCCTTAATGGCAGGGGGGTCAGGAAGGCTGGATATACTTTAAGAATGAGTTCATGAAGGCGCAGGAGCAGGTGGTCCCAATGTGCAGAAAAATGAGTCGGAGGGGTAGAAGGAAAACCTGGATTAGCAAAGAGCTCCTGAAAGAACTAGGAGAAAAAAGGAGGATATACAGCCTTTGGAAAAATGTGGAGGTA
>WEKX01006280.1:8929-19656 GCA_013390025.1 Pitta sordida | reverse complement strand
CTTGATCTACTAGCCACTCCATTCTTGATGCAGGCCAGGATGCCGTTGGCCCTTTTGGCTGCTGGCTCATGTTGAGTTTGCTGTCAACTAATCCCCCCAATATACTGAAAAGGTTCTTCCTGCCTCATGTAGTCATGTACTACACTCACACCTCCACATTCACAGGTTACAGGTCTCCTGGGGGTCCCGTGAATCACCCAATCCGCAAGCACATGAATATGCAAATAGGCCACACCCATCTTCCACTCCCTGCTGCCCTGAAATCCTGGGGATTGTTTTCGACACCTCCCCAGAGCCTCTCACAGCACAAGGGAGCAAAGGGAAGCCTTTCTGAGCCCTCTCTGACTGGGGAGAGCCACGGAGAATCCCTGGGCTTCCCTTTGACCATGCTGCCACTTTTGCCATCACTGCCATTGGGCTGCTGACACCACACATGATTGCATTGCTGCCGCAGTGGGGAAGCTCACCCTGTGGCCGTGGCAAGGCAGGGACTCAACAGTCCTCACTCGCAGTCCACAGGCGCTTCCCAGAAAGATGCTGTCAGGGACAAACCCTTGAGAGCACCTCATGCCTGGACACCTGGGGGAGAAGCAGTGGGACACCCCAGTCCTGGCACATGTGTGCAGGTGGGGCAGAGGGGAAAGCAGAGGCTAGCTCATGATACAATCCCTGTGGAGAAGGCTGCAGCGCTTCAGGCGGACTTTTTCTGAGGCTATGCATATCACCAGGTGTGCCAGGCACCAGGTGCACATCTCCCGGGGACGCAGAGCCCTTAGCACTTGGATTCTGCCACAGTTACAGCACATATTCTGCCACTGGCATTACCTGCCTCTCCTATAGCTATGGAAACAGTAACACAGACACACACACCCACACAGGCGATCTCTGCTCACAGTCTGCAAGCGCTTGCCAGGAAAGTGCTGGTGGGGACAAACACTTGAAAGCGCCTCAAATTGGGACACCCAGGGGGTGATGTGGCAGGACACGCTCCTGGCACAGACGGGCGGGCAGTCTGGGTCGCTTGCCACAGTAGAATAGGACCATGCTGAGCCACACTAGTATACACCACATGTTAGAAACCATCCCTGCCACGTGACCTCGGCAACTAGTAAGGGAGCAAACTGTGGCAGTCCTCAGCGAGTGAGAGGCGCTGCCTCCCCAACCCACAGGAGTGCATTCCATGAATAGCTGAATAATATTCACTGAAAAATATTCATCATATCTGCAAAGATGCGAATCAGTAGGCATGAATACATGAGGTACAACTGTATTTGTGAGAATGAATAATGCCTTTCTAGTGCCATACTCAGCATTAAAAATATTACTTGATGACATAAGGACTCATTCTCTTCTCCCACAAAATATCAAGCCAAATTTTCAGCATATATTTGTAGTTGTGAAGAATGAGACAGCTCTAGTCTCCATTTGCATTCTGCACAGATACAACAGAAGATATGACTGCTCAAAAGTGTATAGATTGCAAAAATCCTATATGAAACTGCCTGAGTCCTAAACAATTTAAATAGTCCTTAAGCCACGTATGTTATTTTAATATATTGAATTATTTCAAAACAACATTTCTGCCACTACTTTCTCCTCTAATTTCTATTGACATAATATGTATGTGATTGTTAAATTGCAATACTCCCTCAGATATTCCTTGTGTCAAATATATAATTTTTAAAAAAATCTTATTGCTGAATGTCTTTTATACACTAATAATTCTAACATTTCAAATTTTATAAATCATTTGCATATTTCCTATTTTCAGACTTCATAAATCTAATAGATTACTATTATCTGGCTAATGTCTACTTCAATATAACGTTTTAAAATAAATTTTAAGCATATTTTAAACAATATAAATCAGGTGTTAATAAATTTAACAGCAGTTGCCCTGTGAAGGACATTCTTATAAATAAAACGTTAACCCGCATGATATTACTTAAGAGGTAATATATTCACATTTTATGTAAATACATTTATTACTAAAAAGTTATCAGGATCATGCTGATGCTATTTAGGATAAACAAATACGCACTAAATTCTAACCTTTATTTTTTTCTCTCATGTAATTTTCTAGCAAATTCTCTGGAAAAAGGCCCTTTAAGAGTGATTTGAAAGATGCCCTGTTTTTTCAGTTGTGTTATCTTTAAGATTGATGGCTATACCCAAGATAATCTCACTAGTTCCACGAGTTAGTGGATGAAGATATGTACAATCTCATGAACTTCCCAAATACAATGAATATATAACTTGCTTTATTAATTTTTTTTTAATTCCACACCATCTACCCTTAAGTCTTACTTGTTCTTTTCTCCCTCAGAACCATTTAATGTCCATTTGGCCCAGTGTTGCTTAAGGTCTTGCTATAGAAAAATGTGCAACTGATAAGAGATTGTGATAGGATGTCCATTTATTACTGAAAAAATAATATGGTTAGTTTTAGCGGATATTTACATCCAGTAACTCTCGACAACACTAGTAACAGATATTGAAGTTTTTCTTCCTCTCAAAGTGATGAACTAGTAGTAAGTCAATAAGTGAGATTACTTCTCTCAGTTATGTGTTTCTGTCCAACGGGTTTTTTTCTGTGATGTGTGGTTATTGTAGAGAGTAAAACAAAAAATGGGTAATTTTTTATCTGCACATTATGAAGAAAAAAAGCACCAAGGGGGACTTGAGGCCAACTCCTAGGTATCTAGAGTCAGGGATACAGATGATCTGAGTCTCACTAATACTCAAGCTGCAAAAAATACTGAATATGAAGATCTGTATTAAATCCTTTGTTGAATTGAACAAATATAATTTCAATGTTCCAAATTTGGAAAATTCTACTTAAAGCAAAAAAGTTAAAAATTCATGTTGTTAAAAATGAACTATTATTTACCTCCAACAAAGAGACAAGAATTTTGTATGTATTTGCATGAAAAAGTCATGAATCAATAATACTTAAAAAAGAAATAGATAAAAACCTGTTTGATGGGGGGGGTTTCCCTGATTTTATAAATTTCATTGCAGTATATCAAGGTCTTGAGGACCCTATCAGACCTCATTGGTTCCCATTCAACATCCTTGGGGGTTATGAGTCCTTGGCAATGACCCCATTTCCCCTTTCATTCCCCCTCAGAACCTTCAGTATGTGCCTCAGTGATGCTAGAGCAGGGAGAGTCTCCTGCTCTCCAGAGCCCTGCCAAGCCAAGCTGGGCAAACCTGTGGGTCTGTCTCCCAGCCCAGCTTTGGCCCATCACTACTGCCAGGGCAGTGTGCAATGTCCAAGGCAGAGGCTGTCAAGGATGTTCCTTGGCCCTTTCTGCTGACCAGCTAGGGCAGGGAGACAGATCAGGCTGCCCAGCCCTGTCCTACTAACGCTCCGAGGAGCCTCTGCAGCTCCTGATGCCCTGACTCCAGGGAGCTGCCAGCCCCCAGTACACAATCATAATACAGTAGAAAACATTCTCGATTTTTTTTCTCATCCTCAGTCTGAAACAGTCTTGCTTCGATTTGTGGCTTTTCATTCTCATCCTTCTTCCAGACAGCTCTGGGAAAAGCCTAACCCTGCTTTGTTTTGGTAACAAACTCTTCTCAGAGCTGTCCCTTATCCAAATTGAACAAGTTCAGAACCCTCAGCCTCTCAGAACTTGATTTGGTTTATTGATGTACTGATGTATTTCCAGCATGCAATTTCTACCATGCAATTAAACATCTTCAAGCATTCCCACACTGAAAGTACAAGCCACAGAAGAAAAAAATTTCAGTAACTATATTACTAACCATATATCTAAATATGGGCTGGTATAAAATAGAAATCAAATGCATCTGTTAGTGGTAGAAAACAACATCTGGAATTACAGTTGAAAGATGTGAACTTAATGCAGCCCAAACTCTGTAAATGTACATCGAATTTCTCAATAAATTAGTTTAAAACCAATAGAGACTTTTTTGTTTGTTTGTGTGTTTGGGAAGGATGGTTTTCTTACTAGAGATTAAACTCTATCCAGACATGAGACAGAGAAACAGTGGCAGAAAGTTACATATTTCAGTCAATAGTATGAAAGTCAACACGTCTGTGTGCATAGACTTCACTTTTTTCAGATTTTTTCAGTATAGCATGTGAGAATTACAGGGGTTTGATACAGTAAGGTTTGGAGTGTTCTGCAAAATGAACTCACTTATGGAAATCAACTTTTAAACAAACTTTCCATATTTTTATCAAAGAACTTATTTGTTATACAAATAAAATAATACAGGATAGAGGTGGAAGAATGACATCCACTGCTGAAAGTATAGGTGTTGTTTAATACGTTGTTTCATGGCCAGTTTACTAGACTAGTTTCTTCCAGTTTGTGAAACTAAAGTGAGAAAATATGAAAGAAACATAAATCAAATTTTTTATCTTATTGTAAGAGAGTACAGAACTTCATATCACTTTTTTTTCAGAATTTTTGTTTTTGTTTTTTTTTCCTTAGATTATGGATGTAAATTATTCAAGTATTTGTGAAACAAGAGTTTTTACTATGCTTGTCTTTTATGCCTTTTACTATGCTTGTCTTTTCTACCTAACTAATCAATATTTTTTCTGGTTAAACTCATCTGGTGGTTTTTCTGTTTTCTCTGTGCCACACAAAAGTTTCTTGGAAATGATGTCAAATACAAAACTCAGCATTCATGGTGAACTGTATCTGAATGGACTGCTTAATATTAGAAATGCATCTGCCTAAGCATGATCTGAACATATTTCTTTGTTTTTCTTTTCCTCTTTTTTCTTCTATTTTTTACTTTTTACAGCAGATATGTTTATTGTATTATTTACAGCAACTCTAGAAGTTCTCTTCATTAGAGGAGCTGTATTCGTACCTCCTGTGAATCATTCTATTTCTGTCTTTCATTATTCTCAATTTCTCTTCAAGACTGAAATAAAGTGTGAAAATTATGAAGAACATAACTGGTTTTGCAATAGACTCTATTTATTGCCTTCTAGAGACAAGCATAAGTCTGTGGAACTGTGCACTAGACGTGTAGTGCCATTATGCAATCAAAGTACACCATGTACTATCTAATTTGCCCTTCCAGTATATAAAGATTACTACCTTGTACAGAAAACATGGAGCTAGTTTGAGTTTGTCCTTAAGATTGGATTTAATTTATTTTCTTTTTATTTTGTTTTTCTTTTGAACATATTACAATAGTTCTGGGTTTTGTATGTTCAGAGATTCTCTCTCACTTCCTTCTTTTTTTCTTTTCCAAGAGGAAAGGAATGAGATTCATTTCATTTCCATCATGCACAAGGTTTTTTTTAAATTTTATCTTTCTTTTTCCCTAGTATCTTAGAGCAAAGATCAACAAACTCAAAAATCACTGCAAATTACTACATGTTATTTTTGCTTGCTTTAAAGCTATCTAAAATTAAATCATACATAATATAGTTGATAGATATTGTCTAAGTCATCTCTTCTTGTGTTTTAGCACATCTAGGAGAATAAATCTGTGGAAAAAATATGTAACAATAATATTCAGAGAATTTTAAATGAATTGAACATTGGTAATAAAACCATTAGGGGTGAGAAGCTACCAAGACAAAGAATAAAATCATGTTTCTGCAAAATTATGCAAAAGAGAAGGAAACATGGATTAATGTTACTGTACATATGTTAACTAAAATGAGGTATTTTCCAATTAAAAAAGATTCAGCACTATGACTGAAGTTGCCACTTTTGGTGATGATTCACAAATCCAAAATAATTTATCACTCTCAAGTCTACAAGTTGTTCAGCTCCACAGGACAAAAAAATATTCATATACTTTTGTCAGAATAAGGAAATCCAAAATGTTAAAGAAGGGAAAATGGTGATTAAAAAAAAATACAAATACATAATTTACTCATTTAATGAGCATAAAACACTTAAATGTTTAACCAAACTACTTTCTACAATGCCAGATGAAATGAAACTCAGCAAACTTAAATGTTGCTAGTTAATATTACGATACAAAACAGAATTGAATTCTGCTTGGTTTAGGAAAGAAGAATGGATTCTCAGTATTTTCCTGTTGAGAACCACTGCTCTTCCATTTCCTCCTGAAATTAAATGGAGGAAAAGAGAGTTTATCCTTTAAAACACCATGTATATGGTCAATAAAACTAAATCCTGATATGTTTTGAATCTAGTAAAGAGAGCATCATATAGTGAAAGATTATGGTAACACAATTTTCACTGGATTTATGATAGTCCAGGAAACAGGAGAAAACAGAAAATAAAATAATAACAAGTTAAATGTTACCATGGATGTTTACAAAACTCTGAAAGTGCTAGCTGAATATGCAAAAGGGGATAGTAGAAAATTAAAGCTAGTGTGACTAAGGGAGTCTCTGGCAATGCTAAGTGGATAACTAAGGCGTAGCTATTGGAGTTGTAATAGTGTATGATGCAGTGAACCCCTGGAACTCATGGGGGGATGGGTGCAGGCAGGCCACGCAGGTCAAGAAATCTGTTAAGATAATGCGTCCATGAATATTTGATTAGGCCCTGCCGGGTTGAGTCAGGCACAGTGGCCAAGCTCCTGCAGAGCCAGGAGCCCTCCCAAAGCCCTAGGATCAATTTCCCCCTTGTCCCCAGACCACCCCTGTGGTGTAGCACTCCAGTGTTCCTCCTCCTCCTCCAATGTGTTACCATGCTGCACTTACCTGATTTGGAGAATCAGAAAATTACGAATTTAGTGTGTTAGGTAAGGGCATAGAGATTTAGGGATTTTAGGGAATTAGTGAATATTTAGTGAATTTCTAGTGAATTTTAGGAGGATTAGTAGACTTTAGGATCATTCAGAAGGCCTGAGAGTTAAGGTTGAATATTAAGGGTGTCCTGCAGGCGGTGAAGGTAAACAAATTTGAACGTTAACCAAAACACAGGGAAAAGAATGTAAAACATTGAAGCTAATTGGTTGAAGAACTCACAGCAAATGACATAATGTTAAAAGGATGAATATTCATGACACAATTTGCATATGTATGAGACAAGGGGTTAAAGATGGGTGACAAATCTGGGCAGTCCTCTTTTGGCACCTGGCAGGGCAGAGGGTACTGCTGTCTCTCTTCCTTGGCTCTTAGGCCAAAAATAAACTTTTTCTGTAGCACGGAAGCAATTGCCTTGAGTCCTGACAGATTTTCCTTAAATCATACCCCCCAGTGCGTACCCCCTTCACTGCATCCCCATCCCCTGGTGCACCCACATCAGCCAAGCCCAAATGCTTATCCGTGGTATTAGCCGGGGTCCGGGTGCCCCAGCAGAGGTGACTGGTGGCAGGGGCTCCCAGGAGGATGGGCTGGGTCTCTTTCTCTGGAGACCCAGGAGTGAAGGGGTGAGCGTGGTCATTCTGCTCAGAATGGGCTGGTGGGGCCAGGGCTGGAGCCGCTCCTCGCCTGCTCCTCTGGACTGTTGGAGAAACTGGCTGGGCTGCGCTTGGCTGAAGTTTGAGTCACTAGAAAAAAAAGAGAAGGAAAAAAACATGTCCACGCCTCACCGTGGCAGAGATGGGATGGGGTGTGTGTGTGTTTCAGCAGAGGCTGTTTCCACAGAAACAGACAGGGGGCCAAAATTTGCCTTGTACCCCCGATCCCCTACTCCTCTTCTCTGCTTGAAAAAATAAAAAAACACCTGATTTCATTTGTAAACTGAAGCACGCCATGCCCCCACTGTTTTTGGAGCTGGAGTCGTGTTGAGCCAATGTTCATACTCCTTCCCCCTCCCGAGCAGTGGATGGTTCACTGGGAACTCCATGTCTGCAGTGCTTTCTGCACAAAAGAGAACATATGTCTGCTGCTGCCCCTGCCCTGCACTCCTGGCTTGCAACCACGTGCCACCTGCACCTGGGGGATCCAGCGGAGTCATTTTGTTTTGTGGAGTTTTATTCCGGAAATGCCTTCTTTGGCTCTAAGTCACGTGGGCTGTGACATAAGTACACTGTGATGTGTGTGCTGCACGGCTGCCCAGGAGATCCACCCATCCATTATCGCTACACAGACAGGAAGAGCCTGGTGTTACACAACTCAATTCTTTTTTAATTCGCTTTGCTGTGCTGTGGCCAGCGATGTTGAGTGAACCAGGTGCCAGTCTCTGCCCTGGTGCGGCCTGCTGGCTAGACAGCCCCACAGAGGAAGCATTGCCGGCCCCTACTCCCTCCACAGCAAAGAGGGGAGAGGTGCCCCTGTGGCGCCAACCCCTTTTCCTGCAGGGATATGGCAGCTAATAAAGTCAAAAGCCAATGTGTCAGCCCGACATAGTGTTGAATCACATGGTACCAGTGACATGAGCCTTGACTGGATCATACTGAGGCTGCATAGTGCTGCTAAGTCCCAGAAGGGTTGTCAGGGGCCGAGCTGGCCAAAAGTGCTTTGGGATTAAACCTCTCATACCCCACTACCCTCAGGTCATTATATGCAATGGTTATGGTCCCTGACCACCCCCCGATTCCTAGACCTGGTGCCTGGCACACAGCTACCACAGTGCTGTTCCTGTATGTGCCATGTGTAAGTGCCAGTATGGCCTGTCTGCCTCTGTGCCAACCACTCCCGGCTCCATGGTGATGGATGGGGATTCCCCTTCCTCTTAAATGGTAAAATTGGAGGGCGCATAGAAGCTCCAGTGGGTGGGGGCAGCGGACATGGCCAATTTACCTATTCATGAGTTCATTACATATTCATAAGTTGAATGAGTTTACGGTATGGACTCATGGCATCTGAGCACGCGTGCAGATGCACAACTTGCTGAAAAATAATGTGCAATTGAAACCACAGATGTGTGGACTGCAAACATGTGGGGGTTTACTGTACTTCTTGTTACAGAATCAGAGAATCAACTATATTGGAAAAGGTCTCTGAGGTCGAGTCCAGTCTCTGACCTACACCACATTGTGAACTAGACCATGGCACTAAGTTGCACATTCAGTCTTACCTCCAGAGGCAATTATCTCCAGCATCTCCCTGGGCAGCCCATTCCAATGGCCAATCTCTTTCTCTGTAAGGAACTACTTCCTAATGTCTAATTTAAACTTTCCATGACTCATTTTAAGACTGTGCCCTCTTGTCCTACTGCTGGTTGCCTGGGAGAAGAGACCGATTCACTCTTTTCAAGGAGTTGCAGAGAGTAAAAGGTCTCCCCTGAGCCCTCTCTACTCCAGGCTAAATAATCCCAGTTCCCTCAGCCACACCTCATAGGACTTGTGTTCCAGTCCCTTCACCAATCTAATTGCCCTTCTTTGGACATGCTCAAGCACCTCAACATCCTTCCTAAATTGCCTTACTCAAATTAAATGGATTGCAAAGAATTCAGTCTAGTAAAAATAAGATTCCTGGGGAAAAAAAAAGACTTTGTTGATGAGGTAAATTAATTTTTTGTGGGTGAAGGATATTTCACTCTAGTGACACCACTCCATAAAAAAAATTCCCTGGCAAAAAAGCTGTATTTTTTGATCTCTGTATTTTGTAATAGGGCATTAACAGTGGTGACTATGATGTAATTTTACATACCCCTATAAAATTGATGTTGCTGAACGTGTATGATATTACTGAAATACCATATTAAACCTAATGAAGATGTTTGTCTGGCACAAAAATAAAAACATGTATACTTCTATTTCAAATTTCTATATACAAGACAGCCTAGTTGGAATCAGGGTGAAACATTAGACAAATTTGAACTAATATTATTTGAGAGCAACAATATTTAAAAGAGCTAACATATGATTTTTGAAATCTGTGGAACAATGGAACATCTGATTTCTTAATATGTAATCTCTATTTTCACAGATAATATTTTTACATATGGAGACATAAGCTGAGACGTTTGACCTGTATAAACCTCTCCTGGTGTAGCTTAAGGCCATGTCCCCCCGTTCTGGTGCTGGCAGCCTGAGAAAAGAGATTTGCACCCACCTGACTGCAACCTCCCCTCAGGTAGTTGTAAACTGCAATCAGGTCACCTCTGAACCTCCTCTTCTCCAGGCTGAATAACTCTAGTTCCCACAATCGGTCCTCATAGGGCTTGTTCTCCAGTACTTTCACCATCCTTGTCGCCCTTCTCTGGACCCTCTCAAGCAGTTCAACATCATTCTTAAATTGAGGACCCCACAACGGGACACAGTACTCAAGATGTGGTCTGACCAGTGCCGAGTATTATGGAGAATTACGGAGAAAATTATGGAGCAAATCATCTTATGTTGCACCCTCAGGAGGGTAAGGAGATCAGACCTAGTCAGGATGGCCTCAGGAAAAGAGGGTCCTGCCTAACTAATCTCATTTCCTTCTGTGATCAGGAGACATGCCTGTTTGATGAGGGAAGAGCTGTTGTTGTGGTGCACCTGGATTTTAGTAAAACCTTTGACACTGTCTCCCATAAAAAACTCCTGATGAAGCTGGAGGCTTGTGGCTTGTATAGGATTACAGTGGACTGGATCGGGAATTGGTTGGATAATAAAGCTCAGAGAGTGCTGGTTAATGGTGCTGTGTCTGGTTGGAGGCTGGTCACTAGTGGGGTGTCTCAGGGTTCACTGTTGGGGCCTATCCTGTGCAATATCTTTATTAATGATTCAGACGAAGGGATGGTGTCCATTATTAGCAAGTTTGTGGATGACACCAAGCAGGGAATAAATGTTGATCTGGTGGAAGATAACAGGACTCTGCAGAGAGACCTTGACAGGCTGGATAGATGGGCTGAATCCAGTAACATGAGGTTTAA
>WEKX01006277.1:82511-104231 GCA_013390025.1 Pitta sordida | reverse complement strand
GCCCCATGTCCCGGCACCGCGTCCCGGTACTGTGCCCCTGCCCTGTGTCCCGGCACCACGTCCCGGCACTGTGTCCCGGGCCACGGGTGGGCTGCGGCAGTGGAGTGAGCATGTCCCACTGACATGCCGTGGCCAGCCTCACTTTCCTGGGGCACTTCCCTTCCCCGCCCGTAGCCAGGGAAAAAATAACACAGATGCACACACACAAGCACTGCCCGCTCGCAGCTTGCAGGCGCTCTGCACACACGGGCGGGCAAGCGACACTCAGGGACCTAGATTAATTAAGCATAGGTACGTGGAGGACTCATCCCCACCTGGCACCTCACACCACACAGGGCCCTGCTCTGACTTCTACAGTGGCCGTCCCCATCCCACAGCTCCCGGTGAGCCACAGAAACCATGCGCCCTCCCCATGGGGCTGGCCCAGTCCCGCGCCAGAGGGAGAGCCGGCACCGACCCTCGACAAAGCAGAGGCACTGCGCATGCAGGCTCGCAAATGCCTGAAACCAGACTGCAGGAAATTTATATCGCAAATCGCCGGGGTCGCAATGGCGAGGTCGCGATGCACCGGGGACGTACTGTAGTTTATACTTAGTTCAATAATTAGGGCAGGCAGCTAGATTACAGTAAAACCAGCTATATGTTTTCCTGTCAGAGGCCTGCTGCACTTCTGATAAAGTGTTAAAGTTCTGTGTGTTTCTACAGATACTGATGCAAGAACAGGAGATTAAGATAATGATCCTGGGTAAGGGATCTGACATATTCTGAGGGACAAAAACATACCATTTAAGAGAATTAAAGGTTGATAGGTTCACAGGTTATTCCAAGTTGGAAGGGACCCCAAGGATCATCTAGTCCAAATCCCAAGCAAATGTCCTCCCAGGGATCGAACCCACAACTTTGGAACCATGGGCACCACGCTCCATTCATCTGAGCTTCCCATTGTCTACACCATATCACTGAGTTCCTCATCCAGTCTTCTCTTAAACACCAAGAGCATCTTCAGCCTGATAGAACAGCAGATTTATTAGTATGCCATACATTTTTTTCCCTTATAGAGTAAATGTAGTTTGTTTCAGAATTGCATTTGTACAGGCGTACTTTTATCTTCATGCAGGTAGAAGGAGTGTATATAATAGTTCTCTTATTTTATTTTTCCTCCCTGTTTTGCAACGTTTTTCAGTTCTTTTAATTACAGTCGGATCTCCTATATTGCAGACCTGTGGTCTTAATCGGGCTCCGTGAAGCCCTACTGCCGCGTAGAATGGCAGCTCATTAATATGTAGATTTGCCCTGCTCCCTGAGACAATCCCTGGCACTGTTTCGGCACTGTGTTGCTGTTTATAGGTTGCCATGGTGATCATGCCGGGGGAGTGGGGAAGCAGCAGAGCCACCACGGCCAGGATGGGGAGAGTGGAGTGGTGGGGCCAGGTCAAGCCGCCCGCGGTGGGGCTGGCGCGGGCCAGGGCAAGCTGCCCACGGCTGGGCTGGCACAGTACAGGGTGAGCAGAGCGGCGGTGCTGCAGTGGGCAGGGCAGGATGGGACAAGCCACCCGCAGCGGGGCCAGTGCAGGACAGGGCGAGCTGCTGTGGCCAAGACGGCGCAAGCGGAGCGGCCAAGCTGCCATGGCAACTGTGAGGGTTGATTTGCATATTCATGACTGCCTAATTGAGTATTCATGCCTACCAGGTCGTGCATGTGCAGTTGAGAAAATGGGCCACCTTCATTGCTAAAAAATCATGCCGCTAAGATCCGAAGCTGCAGTATGGGGGGCGCAGAGTGCAAGAGGGTCAGGGAATCTTTTGATTCCTCACCTGTCTAGCTGGTAAATGGCAGCCAACCTTTGCACAGGGATGGGTGGAGAGAAAGGATGTAGCTGTATCTGGCTAGTTACCCTTTCAGTAACCTCAACTTCCTACTGCCACAAGGTTTTTCTAAGTCTGTATTTCGCACGTGCTTTTAATTATACAGTACAGCATAGCTGACAGAACAAAAAATGGAAAGAAATTGCTATGAGAGCTACAAGTTGTGAATTGACTTTGCTCTTGGAATTAGGAGATGCTGAGCTGTTTGGCAGAGTGCTTGGACATGCACAAGAGCCATGAGAGTTAGTCAGAATCACAGATGAATGCCTAAGCAGGGCGTCAGGTTTTCTAAACAAACAGGCAAACAGCTCAATCACTGACACGTACCAAAGCCACCAACAGTTATACCTATTTATAAAGCCAGAGGCATGCAATCCCACCTGCATGCCAAGTTTGGAACTAAGGGCTGTGCTACGTATTCTGGGAAATGAGATTAAATTCCTGAAATGACTCAGTGCTGGATGGTAAAACACCATCTGGTTACTGTCTGTCACCAGCCCACTGTGTGTGTCCCTAGATGTCAAGGAGCTAAAGGAAGTCGAAGGTGAGGGTGAGGTTTTGCAAGCAGGCAGTGGAAGCTGCTGCTGATAACTCCTTCGTTCTGAAAGCCAGACATGAAGTTATCAGTAAACCAGTGGAACTTCTGCATCGAGCCAATTGCTACTAGGAATGCTTGGGGTTTGTATGTGTGCTGTCTGTAACAGGGGGTTATCAATTTCCAGGAATGGGCTGGCTGTTTTTATCAAAAAGACCCCTCGTTATTTACAAGGACACAAATATTTCCAGTGCTCTTGAACTTTCCTCTCTCAACCTGATAAATCATGTGGCTTTGGCCTTTTGCATTAAAGGTTAGGTATTACAAAGCATTTAGCATGGAGAAACGCAGTCTTCTGCAGTAAGTGTACGTGAAGCATTTGCAGTAAACGTATGTATGTGAGGCAGGGTTTGTGTAAATAATAAAAGACTAGAAATAAAGTCTGTGGGAGGCTATGTCTGTCTTAAATGTCATGTCATGTCTTGCTGGTTCATACTGCAGCAGTAAAACAGATGGTAGTAATGTAAGTTTAGTAGTGAAAAGGTAGCTAACACTGAACATCATACATACCTTTGCATTATTCCTGCTTCAGTGTGAACTGGAGAACTGTTTAAAGTTTTCTACCTATAGAAAAGCATCTCAGCCCCAAATAAGTAGAAATAGGCAGCACTTGATTAGGATTACCTTTGTATTTATTTCTTTTCTTGAAGCCAAATATGAAAACTTCCCCGACTTTCTTAAACTGCAGTGTGCAGGTGTTCATATGCAACTGTGAAGTTCCTGCGTGTGTATTTACATATTCAAGTTGTCTTCTTTTGTGCAATCCTCTGAGATCAGATGAGAAGTTTATATATTTTTAAAGTAGCTGTAGTAACAGTTTATGCTTTAAAAAGAAATTGAATGCTTATCGCTTGATTACTTGGGAATTTTTTTCTGAGAGAGATTTGCTGGCAGAGTTCTATGTAAATTCAGTTCTTTGATCTTTCTGTCGAGTCTCTCAGAAAGCATATCAGAGTTGGATGCTTATCCTGTGTTGATTTCAGCATTCATAGACTTCATTTTTATGCTGGATATCAGGCCACAATTACTGTGAAACCATAGCTACAGATGGCAACTTACCTGGAAGGTGTTATGCCCATACAGTGTAGGGTAGCTCCACATGGAGGTACAACCTAGGTTCTCCTCCACCACTACCAAAAAAACCCACCAAACAAAACCCACCAAACAAGCCACAGCTGTGTTAGCAAATTAGTGGCAGCCAAGGTGTGGTGTTGCCATATCTCTTTGTGAAATGGACCACATTGCTAGCTTTCTATCAGTGAGCTTTGTAAGTACCACTTGTTGTATTTAGTTTCCAAAGTTACAGTCCCAGAAAAATCAGACCTGGACCTGATGTTTTAGTAACTCTTCCGGCTACATGTGTAGAAACCTTAATATGTGCCTCTTCTTGAAAAGCTATGGAATGGAAAAATGGAAGTGGGCTTGGCATCCTCATTTATAAGCCCTTTAAATTAGAAATAATGAGATAATACATAATGCTCTTTGTTGTACTAGAAAAGAAAAGGGTGCATTATACTATCTCCATGATTAATGATACAAAGACTAAAACTCCTTGTCTTGGTAGTTGAATCCTCTTTCACTTCTGTAAATATCTCTGTAAGACTAATTGTATTTGCTTGCTTGTACAAGGGTATTTGGGAGAGCTTGACCTTGGAAGAAAAAGATGGAAAACATTCTCTATGTTTTCTTCTCTGTGCTTTTAGCATTTCCTTTATCCATTTCTCATCTGCATATTTTAAAATAGTATTTGTTAGACTCACTCTACATAGGCATTACACCAAGTTCCCTACTGAACACAACCTTAGGCATTCCCTTAATTACTGGAACAAGCAGTGTCCTCTGCTTTGTCCTCCTCCGTCTCTTCTCCCTGGATGTAATTCTGATGCATTATCCATCTAGAAGCCGAGCCAGATGGTCCTCACACGCAGCATACAGTACTAGTCCTCCCAGTCTGGGATGAGAATTGGCACTGAAGCAACTTTGAGTTCAAAAGTTTAACCACCCTATAGTAATTTACACGTCTGCAAATAAACTGAGCTGTTCCTAGGTCTCTGCATTATATGAAATGGCCTTTCATGCTGGGATTGCTCGTGAGGAGGATTTAGGGTTCTCATGGTCTACATGGAATTCAGCAGTAACACCAGGATAAAATTATGGATTTCCCTTGTTTTTAAAGCTGACAGAGGCTGGGAGGTTTTAAGTGGCTCTCTGTCTCTATGACAATGAATCTTCAAGTTCTGTGTAATTCTTTCTTATGCTTTGTGAAATTTCCATGAAATGTGACACCTCAGGCTATGCAGACTGCATGTAAAATGAGGAAGTGAACATGAAAAATGCACATCCTTAACTACTAAGCAAAGAGTAAGTACTTGGGAAATAGTCCCGGGGTCTTTTAAAGCCATTGTGGATATTACGTGATTTAACTACTCAAACTGCATGAAGCCTTGAAAACAATGTACCTGTTCTAACTGGTAGGAGCGTATTACAGAATATTTCTGCCTTTTGCAGTACTCTTGTAGCCTAAGCATATCTCGTTAGAGAAGGGGAAAATGTGTATAAAATAAAGACATTCATAATCCAGCACAGACATGAATACTTACACGAAGTATGTGGCTGCTGGTAATTTCACTACGAATTACTGGTATTGAATGTACAATAAAACATGTTAAAATATGGTTGGAAAACAGAGTTGGACTATTCCCATTTCAGGGTTAGGAGCTTCTACAGCTATTTGTGATGGTAGTTGCTAGGGTACCACACAGGGTGCTCTATCCTGATACAGAAGCAAGGAAGATTAAGGATCTTAAAGGAGAAGTGGGAGAGGTAGGGTCAAATGTGTAGAGTAATTGGAAAGTGCTAGCTGCTATTCCATGAAGATGATTATTGTATGATATAAGGGTGTGACAAAAATGAGGTTCCTCAGATGTCTTCAGAGTTTAATTCCATATCCAGATGTGCTAGAATTATTTTAAGTTACTTCTTAGCCCTGTCTGTCTGGAATTTTTGCACATATGGATGCACATGGATTTCTATTGATCATGGTCTCATAGGTGCAATCAGAAAACTGGAGCAGTGGACTGTAAAGTCTTAAAATACTTATTTGTATTACTGTAAGGCTGTGACCTGCTTTTAAGCCTCTGAACACTATTGCAACAAATATTAAAATTTGTAGATGATTGAAGAATTTAAATGCTAAGCCATAAGACTTGCATATATTGGCACAATATTAATTATTAACTGGTAATAAATGCTGTGTTCATACATACGTGTCTAAGAAAAACTGTAGAATATTCATTGGGCGATGACAGTGAGGGATAATATTAGTGAACGTAAGGGAATACTGTTTTTTTCTGTTTCTTTTAGGGAGAGTTTCTACTTGCCTGTTCTTCTCTGCAGCCCTGAGGAGCACAGATGGTGTAGCATGTGCCTATTGGGGAATCAGAAGTAGCAATAGGCTGCCTATGTACGCAGGTTGAATAAGGGGGAAAACTCTTTTTGCTGCTTTTTAAGGAAGTGTAACGACCAGCCTACCTGCTGCCAGCACTACTTACGAGCGTCCTCTTCTGCCCACTCCATCACCTCCAGTGCACAAGACTTGTGCACTGATTTTGGTAGTGGAGTGACTAGAGGAGAATGTGAGATGAAGTCCTCCCATGTGCATGTGAAGATTGTCAGTGGAGGCACAGGCAGGGGCTGAGCAGACTGGGTAAGGCCACAAATTCAAGGTGTCATGTAAAGGCAAACAGAATATCATGTCTTCCCTTTGCAAGCCAGAGCAAAGAGTTCTGCTTGGGACTCCCTGTCTGCTGGTGGAAGAAAGAAGTTTATTCCATTCCTACAGTTTAACAAAAAGTGGAGATTGATAAACTATTAATTTATTTATTGTAACATGATTTCTTTTTCTCCATATTGTCAGGAGGTTTTTTTCTGTTTCCAATGTATGAGGCATTTTGAGGTTTTTTCTCATTTAAACTCCTGACACTAAAGCTTGTGCTGTTAAACCAGGAGAGAAGACTGTGCCTACCTCCCACACTCAAGCAATACAGGAGCGCTGGCTTGTGCTAGCTCTGTTGTTTAGGATGGGTTTTTCAATAATTTATCACTATGAGGTTTCTTCCCAGACACTTCTCAGTGAAGAGAGTTTACTGATGTAGGTGCCATGCAAAGACGTTTTTCTTTTTCCTTTGCCTCTTCTAATTTATTTACAGTGAGAAAACAAATATTCTTCCCTCCTGCAACCTGCTTTGCTTCCACACACACACACTCCTGGAGATGATGAAAGTGATTAAAGAAAAAAGGGAGAGGGTACTCAGGGTGTGTGGGAGTCAAGACGACCACAGCGTGGTGGACCTTAAGACTGAAGCTGGAGTGTTTCAGTCCCACAGCCTGATATTTCCTAAAAGCAGTAAGTTATAGGATTCGGGCTCTATATGACTGTTGAATTTGCTCAGTAATCTAAAAAATTCTGGATGAAAGAGAGTATAGTGAGGAGGAGTTTAAGATCTGAGGGACTCCATGTTGTATCAGGCCTGAGAGGAAAATGGTATGTGAACTACTAAGGGGGTCTCCATAAGGAAGGGTCTCCTTACTGCCAGATAGCCAAATGGCATTAACATTCAATGGGAAAGATTACTATTTAAGGGCAGATCCTAAGATTGCCTTTAATGAAAGGCTGGGATGGACAGATTTTATTTTGGAGTTTACTCTTTTTCTTTGGACATTAAAGTTTTCTGAAATGGAGAAACTAAAAATACTGATGTATGCTGTGAGGAGTGCAGCTAAATGTCTCTGCTGTTACAGCACAATGACTTGAGTTACTGAAGTGGTACTCAAGATTTGCTATATCTATTTAAAGTGGGCTTATTTAGATGACAGGTGGTGTCATAAAGACTTCTTCCAATACTGGGCAATATCCTGTTTCCTCCTACTTAACCTTCTTCCTTCAATATGTTATCACCGGCTTAGACAAGGATTTCAACTTCCTCTGTCTCGCCTGTCTCTGATCCTGCCCCAACTTCCTAATTTTTGTACTCCAAATCCCTTCTCTCTCCGTGATTTTTAAAGTTGTGCCTCAGACTGGCTTTGAGTACTGCAAGGTTGCCCAGCACTCATACCTGATGAACTTTAAATATCAGTAGAAACAAGAATCCTTATCTGAAGAACTTTCATGTGGGTGTTCTCAGTGTCAGTAGCCTGTACTGGCATGCAGAGAGCAGTTTTGGGAGTAGACACTGTTTCTCACTCAGGCAAAACTAACTCAGCGGGCAAAAAATTTTGCTTTTAAAGCAGCAACTTTTAAACGAAGTTTCCAAATTCCTAAAATTCAGTAAAGGATCACCATAAGTGTGTTTTAGTATTCAGACCAATATTGATGATGAAAATACTGATTATAATATGTATTAACTATATATATTGATTACTAAGAGTATTCTTTTGTATGTGCTTGTGATAAATGTTTCTTTTGTTTTCTGAGATGATTATGAACCGATGCACTAAGAATACTGTTAAAATGGATAAAAGAAACTCTTTAAAATTAAAAATACCTGTATGATCCTACTTTACAGACATGCATGACCCTTTTTGTGGCAACAGATCCAGCCTTTGATCGCACAGTGGTACAGCTTTTTTCACATCTGCTCTGCTTTAGCTAATGAGCACTGTCGCACCTGTGCACTTAAGGAACACCTTTTAAATAGCTTATCTTATCATCACTCCTTTCCAAGGCTTTGGGGTTTATTTCATGATATGCAAACTTATAAAATGTTTGTTTTCCTCATGGATTTTTCTGTGTTTTGTCACAAAATGTTATCCAAGAACTGAAAGGGCAAATGTTATCTTCGTGCGGCAGATAAGGAAGTGAGGCACTTGAAAACAGACATTCTGAATTCAGAGATATTCAGTAACTATAGGTGCTGATTTAGGGCTTGTCCTTGGGCTGTTTTTCCAAACTTGGTATGGTACTTTCTGTTTGTTCCTTTTTAATCTTTATTAATAGGGTTTCTGTTCCCGTTCAGACTGTTGCCTAGCCTGTCCTAGTTTTCTTTCCCTGATCTGTCTATAATTCTTGCATTCCACATCAACTTCCTTTAACCTCAGCCTATCTGTTTATTTACATCATCAATCTATTTAACAATATTCAGAAATTCATTTACGTCAGCTTCTTCACCAGTGTAAACTGGCTTAGACACCTTTTCTTCCTATCTCTTCCCACCCCTACCGCCTGTCCTGGGTTCTGGCACCACAGATATGTTTGTGCATGGTGTAAGGAGCTTGACAGATCACAGAATATTCTGAGTTGGAAGGGACTCACAAGGATCCCTTATTAAAGATGGGTAGAGACAGTGAAGATAGGAGAATTTGTTAGTTAATGTTTTTCTTCTTTTCTTTGGAAAAATGAGTAGAGCTGAAGTATTCATGGTATTCAGCATTACACACCTTACTTAGCTAGATGAAGAGGCTAAGTTCCCTAGGGCCACTGTATGATTGATAGAGACAGAATACTCAAGAAAACCCCGCAGAGCAAAGTCCAGTTTTTATTAATATATTTTAGGAGAGTAGCAAGCTAATCATTTAGGTACCTAAAATCGCCTGAGAGGTGAGTAACAGGGGGAGAGTGTGAAAATCCTCTAAAGCAAGCCAATTAACTTGTAAATGCTGTCAAAATATGGGCACAATGCATAATAGTCATAATATGTGTATTAGAGTCCATGAAAGAGAGGGTGAGGTGAATATTCTCAGTTGTTACAGGACTGCTTTCCATTATCTGACTAAAACAGAAGTCTAAAAGTTATTAATGTGTATTATAAGACACAGATTACATCTAGATTCCATTTTATTTGACATCTAACTCTTTTCAGTTCAGGAGTATTGTTGAAGGTAAAGGGAAATTGACATCCATTCTTTGAATCCAGTTCTACTCAGTTTTTGAGATGCAAAATACAAGGAGAGAGAAGCTCACTAGTGCATTACAGATGTTAGCTGTGAAAAAAGGGAAAATTCCCTTCCTGCTATCCTGATTACCATGCCTAGCCTATTCCATCCCTTCAAACAGGTTTGAACTGTACCCAGTTTGCCTCCTACAAAGCTGAGGTTTTGTTGTCCTTTGTTTATTCCTAATACAGTGATCACCTGTTACTTGCAGGCTGTTGGGTCTGGTCCTCCTCACGTGAGTGAGGAATTCTCAAAGATAGCGAACCCACTACGTAGTCAGGTAGGCCATGCCCGTAGCCACACCTCCTACCCTAATAAGGTCTGGAGGATGATCCTGATAGCGGAGCTTGTCTCAGTTTTCTGGCTGTACTCCACCAAGGCGGGCGAGTGCTGGAGTGGAGGGCGAGCGGCGGAGCAGGGGGCGAGCGGCAAGCGGCGGGGTGGGCGCCAAATGCTGAGTGGTGAGTGCTGAGTGCCGAGCCGCGGGGCTGGCCCCGAGCGGTGAGTGCCGAGCGCTGAGCCGCGGGGCCAGCCCTGAGCGCCGGCTGAGCGGCAGGCGCGGCCCCATGGCACACAATGGCACACACACAATGGCAGCCCCATCACCCGTCTTGTAGCCTGGTGGAGGACAATTCCAGCCATCCAAAACCACACATTTACACTAAGCACATCCCGGCCTCACCGCACCAGCTCCCGGCTGGGACCGATTTACATGTTCATGAACAAACTGGTTTTGTGGCAGGTTCTGTGTGTTCTGCGCACACGCCAGGTCCCACAACTCGCTGGAAAATCAAGTATGCGCATCCCGCAAATTACAGACCATGACTATGTGGAGGATAACTGTATAGAGAAAGGTCCATTGGTTCCTGCCTCTGTTCAGTGTGAGTTTTTTTCATGGCATAGTGCAGCTTGCACTCTACTGACTAATGAATTGTGGACTATTTCTCCAAGTTTATGTGTGTGATTGGTGTTCTCTGTGTCATTATTACTCTATTTTGAGCCTCAAAATAAAGTTCTTGGTTCCCCTTAAGCAAAAAATTACTTATAAAAATGGCAGCCTGCTCTCTACCTCAGACTTTTCTATTACACTTTAAAAAAAAAGAAAAAAAGAACTCCAGAGTAAATTATCTTAAAAACAAAATTGTGGTTTTTAGTGCTGTATTCATGTTGCCCTCTCTTCTGTCCAGCTTCCTATTTCCAATGGAACAGGTCACATACCATGAAATTTTGCTTTCCAACACTGAGTGCTGATAAGTTGTGGAGACTGCAGCAAGCAGCCATCACTTGACATCTCATGTTAGGAGACTGAACAACAGATTCAAGTGATATCTGGAATAGTTACATGAAAATCAGCCTTGATGAACTAGATTGTCCATTTCATTAGTAAAACCAAAAAGAAGAGGGTTGGTCTTTACAAAATTATTTTCTGAAATTAATGTAGGTTATGATTTTTTACTTCAAAATATGAAGGTGTCCTTACCAGACCTGCGAAGGTGACAGTTCCTTTTTTTGTCAGTACTGTCAGTGAAATTTACTTGTATTTACTTCCTTGAGATTTCTTGTAATGACTGCCTCTTCTGATCTAGTGAATTTGTGTCATTAATCAATAAAGTTCTGTCTCATGGAAGGGAATAGGTAATTTAGGATTCACACACACACACACACACACAGAGAAAATTATGAGTTGGAAGGGACCCACAAGGATCATCTAGTCTTACCATGACTTTCAGTGGAAGAACATACTTTCTTGATACGCATGAAGGTTGAGGATGAGAAGAGACCATCAGGTAGTAACTGATGGAAATTGTCCAAAGGAAAGGACTGTACCTATTCAGCATTTGTTTTCTGCTATGTAGTCAGGTCGCCTATAATGCGGACCCACGGTCTTAATTGGGATCCGCATAGCCCGACTTCCGTGTTGAATGGCAGCTGTGCCGTCGTGGCCGCCACCACCACCCACGTCGCCACTGCCCCTGCCACCCCCGCTGCTGCCTGCGCCACCACCGCCGCCCGTGCAGCCACTGCTGCGGCGGCAGGTTGCGCATGCGCAGTTGCGAAACGGGTCTCCTACATCGCTAAAAAATCATGCCACTAAGATCTGAAGCCGCAATATGGGTGTGTGAAGTGCAAGAGGGCCGACTGTACTAACAGAGACCACCATAATTTAGGTTAATTAGGTTGTAGCTCTACTGCTATCATTCTTTCTCCTGAAAATAAAAATAAATGCAAAGGTATTTCAACTGATAAGGAAGCATTAGATTCATATTATTAACACTTTTGACACTGTTGCTTTTTATAGCTAATGTGTAAATCAGTCAGAAAAAGTCAATAACAGGGAGATAATGTGCATTACNCGTCCCTGGCTGCTGCTGTCCCGCCTCCCTCTGTCTACCATTGGCTGCCCGGGCGCTTCTGTGCCATATTTGGCTCTGGCAGCTGCTGCTCTGAGATCAGACAGGGCAACTGACCAGCAGTAACACAACGTCCTGCTTCCCTTNGACTGTACTAACAGAGACCACCATAATTTAGGTTAATTAGGTTGTAGCTCTACTGCTATCATTCTTTCTCCTGAAAATAAAAATAAATGCAAAGGTATTTCAACCGATAAGGAAGCATTAGATTCATATTATTAACACTTTTGACACTGTTGCTTTTTATAGCTAATGTGTAAATCAGTCAGAAAAAGTCAATAACAGGGAGATAATGTGCATTACTTGAGTTTTGTTGATCCCTTCTTTGTGTAATGATTCCTCAGTAATGAATGATTTACATAATGATACATCACTCAGATGTTTGCTTTAGCCATTAAAATCAAACATGCTCCCAAATGGATATAGTTTTCTGTATAGTATGTATAGAATAATATGTATATAGTGTAGTGTATAAATAGTACAGTCNCCCAGCTCTCCTGCTGCTCCCGGCTCCACACTGCCCTGCAGCTCTCCCAAGGGCTGGTCCCAGTGGAGGCTCGGAAATTGCAGTCGCCACACCCCTCCTCCTCTGTGCCCACAGTCAGGCAGGTCCTGGGGCCCGGTGGAGCCCCCAGCCTTGGTCCCAGCCCGTGCCCCGCTGCCAAATGCAGCAGAGGCCTGCCCCCCTTCANATGGGGCTGCCATTGTGTGTGTCTGTACGTGAGAGCGGGAGGCAACCTCCCCCATCCCCCTGGCCGCGCCGAGGCAGGGTGGGGGAGAGGAGCAGGCGCCTGCGCCATGCCGGGACGGGCGCACAGGAGCTGGAGCCGTTACGGAGGCAAGGGGGGGCCTCTAGGTGTNGGCAGGGAAAGGACAGTGTCAGAATGCTCCGCGCCCACTCGGATCCACAGGGGCCGCGGGTGCCGGCTTCCTGGGTCTCAGCCGTGCTGGTTTCTGTACTCAGAAAAGCAGCTTCCTGGAGCTGGGAAGTTGACAAAAGAGGTTTCCTCCACTTTGATGAGGCACTACAGAAGGAGCTGTGCTCTCAGGACTGTCCTCCAGACCTTATTAGGGGAGGAGGCCTGGCTACAGGCGTGGCGTACTTGACTACGTAGTGGGTTCACTATCTTTGCGGATTCCACGACTCGCGTGGAGAGGACCAGACTCAACAGCCCGCGAGTAACAGGAGATCACTGTATATATAAAATGCACTCTCCATATGCATGTACCTGTTACTTGTGGAAGTAATCAGGTTTCCAGTATCTCATTTATTCTGTGGTTTTCCTGTTCTTCAGCTGTGCATTTCACACCTTCTGCTTCTTGTGAGATCATTGCAAATTCTGTTCTTTTGGCTTATAGTTTTGTATGATAAAAAGCCTCATTTAAGCCTCTTTAAAGTGAGAAATTACAGGTATTTGTCACATGTTCACATATGCCTTCATTTGGTTTTAGAAACCTTTTGTGGCAGTTTCTCTGTTGTTTATTTTCTAGCAGTCACAATATTAGTTGTGATTTTGATTGGATTGACTTTTTGCTATTCAAAATACAGGCTATAAAGATGCCTTGCATTAAATCTCTGTAAATGAAAGCAGCAGAACCACTGTTCTTTCACTAAATACTATGAAATTGTCATAAGGGGTAATTTAAAATTTAACTTTGATAAGCTTCTTTGAGATGGGAAGAAGAAAGACAAAAATGTTTCTAGTTTGGTGAGGAAAGGCTAGATTTAGGATTCAAATTTTCTTGAACTTTTTGCTTTCTTCCTCTATAGGCATTGCAATTATATTCTAGTAGGTCTTGGTGACAACACTGGTGTGAAACATCAACTTTTCTTTCCATGTACATCATTCTCTTGGACCTTAAACAAAGCAATGTCATCTGTTGTTTGTAGCATGCATTTTGTTGTAAAGATAGAATTCTGAATCCACTGTGAAGCTCTGGGCTTTGAAAAAATTATTTGAAATATCTCATACAAATAAACAGCAATCCTTTTTAAACTGATGATACACACGTCAAGGCATTTATCATGAAGTGGCCACAGTATTTGTTATGAAAAAGGGATATGTACATTCAGATACATATATAGTCAGCCCTCTTCCACTTCGCGCCCCCCCATATTGTGGCTTCACATCTTAGCGACGTGATTTTTCAGCGATTAATGAGGCCCCTTTTTGCAACTGTGTATGTGCAACCTGGCACGCATGAATATTCAATTAGGCAATCATTACTTTGCAAACCAACCCGCACAGCCACATTGGTGGCTTTGCTGCTCCCCCCCCACTGCCCCCCGGCATGGCTGCTGCAGCAACCAGTACGCAGCAGCGCCGTGCCAAAACAGTGCCGGTGGACTGTGTGAGGGTGCAGAGCAAATTTGAATATTAATGAGCTGCCATTCTATGCAGAAGGAGGGCTTTGCGGATAGGGGGCAAGACCCTCGGTTCCATGGTATAGAAGACCTGACTGTAGTTAAATATGTTTCTTTACAGATACACATCTGTATGTGTGCTTCATATTTATATGCAAAATACGTGCACAGAAGTATCCATAGGTATTATTTCAAAATGCAGAGAGAAAAAAAGTGTTGATGGACTGTAGAATTGACCCGGAAGAAATAATTTACACTGCAATAATGCATTTGAATATTTCCTAATCTTCTGGCTTTCTGAAATTATTTGCTTTGTCATAATTGTAGGTGCTAATGTTAGTGGGTTTGGAAAACTAAAGGGAAAATACTATGCTATTTAGAAGGCACAATTCTTTGCGCAGGTTGTGAATGACCTTGCTAAATTTGAGGTGTTTGTTACTGGCTGTGCAAGGAAAGATATAAAAGTACAAAAAGACATAACTGGAAAGCATTATGGCAGCCCAACATGCAGTGGATAGTTAGTCTTTGAGTTCTTCATTCTATGAACTTCATCTTCTTCATGTAAATTAGATGAGGAATGTGTACTGTGTGTGCTGCATACAGAAGCCTTGTTAAAGTTAGCAGTCTAGATTTAAGAAAAAAAGATGGTGAAAGAAAACAGGAGGTAAATGCAGCAATATCTGATTTCAGCTTTGTAGCTTTTGAGGGCTATGAGGGCAGGCAAGCTCAGTGTGACCTTGGAAATCCACCTGGGACTCCTGTGCCTTGCTGTATCTCTGGTTTACATTTTACTCTCCAGCTTTATGAAATATCACATAATTAACCCCTCAAAGAAATGAAAGGAGACCATTGAATCTCATGAGTTTAAAGCATGTCATAATGGATAGATAGAACGATGTACAGGATCTACAACTTTTCCATGTGCACTTATAAATACGGATTTTAAAGGAGATGGTGAGCACGTCTCAGTGTACTTGAACAGTTAGCTTTACTGGTGGTGTTTCCATGAAGGGGACATTTATAATGTAAAGTGCAAGGAAAGGTTTTACTTGTTTTGTTAGTTGGATCATTTCCTTCAAGCATTTTCTTAAAACCCTTAGACTAATGAGAAAACTTAAGTGCTTCTTTTGGCAGCAGATAAATCAAATGTCAAGTTAGAGATCATCCTCAAAAAACAAGACATTACCTGTGTTCAGGAAAATATAATCTCTCACCTTTTGAAGATTTCTGCTCAGAAAAGAAGTGAAAACTCCTCCTAGTGTTTCCTTCCAGGTGGGAGAAGGAAGAGGAAGGAAGTAAAGTGAAAGGGCAGTATAAATGTAGTCAACCCAAAATCAGTTTCTTTGCTAACACTGTCATTCCTCTGATTGACCTTCCCAAGGTGTTACCATGTTTACTTTATAAACTGGACCAGCTGCCTGGAATAGGTTGTATGGTGGTAAATGGTGTTCCCTTCCTCTGACCCCTGTCAGGAATTCAGGAAGGGAATAAGGGAATTAATTGGATCTTTGTCAGAGATGACCGCAGCAGCAGTGTGGAGTACCCAGTTGCTGTAGGGTTCACTGTTGGTTTGAGGACTTGTTTCCATTTCCATTTCATTTAATGAACACATTGCAAAGAAGGAGATTCATTCTTCTAAGGAAAGATGCAATAGGAAAAGATCGATTGACGTTTTGGTGCTGAAAGAGAGCTCTCTACTAACCTTTCCTGCTGAAAAGCAGCATTAGGAAGAATTGCAAGGTTTTATGGGGACAGGGCCATATAATCTGCAGAGTTTGTCTAGAGATTTATGTAGTTTGGATAAGCATTCTGGCTCTGAGTCTTTCTGTGTGTTAAACTTGAAATGAGATTAAGGAAGGCAGGAAAGAAAAGACTTTGTTTTTTTAGTTCTTGTACCAGCAATGTTGATTCTTTCTCTCGGCACTTCATATTTTATTTCTTGCTGTAAAATGACTTGGATTGAATGCATTATAGGCAACTTATTTATGTAATCAAGTTAGAAGTTCTTTGACAAGATGATATGCAAAAATAGAGCTCTCAGACATTCACGCAGCATGGTATTTTGGCATCTGAGTACTTTATTGTGAAGATGTAACACAGTTTAGGACTATTTATTATGCAGTTATGAAATTATTTTTACAGGTTTGTATCAGCTATAGTACTGCAGTGTTGATTTTGTCAACCTCTGAGATTTTCTTACACAGTAGCAAGCAGCTGTCCTCATTTAACTGATTACTATTACTTACTTTTTTTTCTGCTATTTGACCACAAAATGTGAAATATTGGCCTTCAAGCTTTTCTGTTGCTTTTGCACTTTGTGCTAACATAAATTTCTGTGATTCAAGCAGTGAATCAAAATGAGTATATTTTACTTCCACTTTCTTTTCTACACCGATGAACTAACTCAAGTATTTTAGTTACTTTTTAAGTTTTCCATAATTTGTACTGTATGAAAACCTGAAGACTACACTTTGGTCTTTTAACAGTCAGAAGGGGTGAGATTACTTAAACTAATCCCCACATACAACTGTGAAACAAAATTAACAATCCTAGAAGTAGTTCTGAGCATTTTATGAAGAGCAGCAACGCTTTCATCTGAGGACAGCATACACCTATTTCATAGTTTAATGTGGACACAAATAAGTAATTGACCTCATTTTGTTTAACAACCTTTCATTTTACAAGCAGAAGTTGTTCGGAATAGTAATGATGATCAAAGTGTTAACACTTGCTGCTTGCAACATTCTCCCAGACATAAGGATACCACCTCCAAAAGAAGGCAAGATGTTGTTTGAACAGATGCTTGGAGTTAAAGGTGTCATTCCAGGACAAGTGGAAGTCTATAGGAGCAGCAGCCTAGTGCAACAGTGGCATAGAGCAGATCAGAGGTCTTTTGTCTCTCTCCATTTCATAATCTTCACTTGCCGGAATTTGGTGTGAAGAGCAGGAGGATGCTGATTGCTCTCTAAGAGTTCAGTAGGGTGATGAGAAAGTTTTGGACTTTTGTGACATTTCATCAGTGCTGCAAATGAGGAAACAGATATAAAGAGAAGTTGTCCCAAATCCAGAGAACAGATTAGACGATGATGAAGCTGATTTGAGGATTCAGAAAATTAAAGATTTTAGTGAGTTAGGTAGAAGCTTCGAGATTTTAGTGAAATAGTGAAGTTTTAGTGAATTCTAGAAGGATTTGTAGGTTTTAAAATCATTCACTTGGCCTCAAAATTAAACATGCAATATTAAGAGAAAAGAGTCTTATTTCCCAGTCCTGAATGGTAAACAAAAAAAGATTCTAGCCAAAACATGGGACAAGAATGTGAAACATTTGAGCTGATTGGTCAAAAGTCCTAAAGCAAAGTTGACATTTATGACATCATGTTGAAGAGATGCGTATTCATGGAGTAATTTCCGTATGTATGAAGCAAGGATATAAAAATAAGTGACAAATATGGGTGGGAGCTTTTAGCACCTGACAGGGCAGGAGACACTACTGTTCCTCTTTCTTTAGTTCTTGAGCCAAAAATAAACTTTTTTCTCTGGTTGCAAGCAACTACCTGGAGTCCTGACTGATTTCCCTTAAATCAAAGCTGTGCATGATGGATGTAAGTAGGGTTTTGTGGAAGTTTGGGGATACTAAAATTTTAGAGTGTGTCAACAGATAATAGAAGTAGTATTTATTCTGTTAAATTAAATGGCAAAACCTACTATGATGAACCCAGCAGTTGCATTCCACTTATGCATGATCTAGGATTTTTTTTACACATACTTTTTTTTTTTTTTTAATGAAGTAAGGATACCAGCTCAAAAACAAAGCATGCCGACCAACCAAGAAATAAGATCGTCAGAGATCACACAGAATGCTCTGAGTTGGAAGGGACCCACAAGGATTGTTGAGTCCAACTGTTAAAAGGTTATAATGTTTGTAAAGTCAGGTTTTCCAGATGCTGGAAATAATGCCTGTCCTCAAAGTTCAGGGAGAAAAAAGGGATTATTTTGCTACACATTTTAACATTCCTGGCATAGGGAGAGAGATATTTTAAATTAACATCTGCTGCAGTATTAGCATTAATATACTTCCTAAGCAAGTAATTGCAGTTCAACTCATGAGAAAATATCATTATGTTCCCTATTCAGGTGTGTTCATTTTTTTCTGGGAGGCTAATCTGAGGCCATACTGTGTGGAAGTGAACCTAAACTTGAAGTACTATTCTGTCAAAAGGTATTCTCAAGTACAAATCAGGTTGTTAGGTATCTCAGATGTGACACCCAGAGCTAGTGGAAGCCTCAGTTGCTCTGCAAAACAGAAAGTGTATTCAGACCTGTGATGTACTGATGAACATCATCCTGCAGGAGATGAAATATTCTGTCTTCACAGGAGGTTTGCACTCAAAAATTCTTAGGACCACACACACTGAGAAGAAAATATTTTTCAACACTTGTTTTGAATGAGATAATACTCTAAAGCTCAGAAATAATGTTCCTTGAAATTGATTTTGATGTAGCTAAGTGTGCACAAAGCATGGTGAATTAAGTTTTCTATAGGCATCTTAATTCTGGCATTTCTTAAAATTTAAAGTGCTTGAAATTTGTGCACCTAATGTTCTTTTAACCTCTTTTTAAGTATCCTCAAATTGTTAATTATCCATGACAGATTTGTCTTGTTCATGGACTAATTATTCCATAGATGCATAGTCTCTACACCAGTTATGCACAGATGGTTTGGGTTCAGTCCACATCACTTACTGGAGAAGTGTTGTGCAGAAGTGTCCGTGATACTTTCAGTAGTGGTTTGGGTCTGGAAGTAATTTAGCTGCTTTCATGTGGAGCTTGATGTTATTGCTCATAGAGCAGACCTCAGCAACCTTGCTCCAAACTGACTAATATGAGGAGACGTAAGACGCCCGCATTCCATATTGTGTCTGCACAATCTTCTTCAGAGTTAGTGTTATCCTATATCTATATAGTCCTATGTAACTCCCACTAATTGGGTGTTGACCAATAATACAGTCATAGAAACATGCTTAGTTCATATGAAGATTAGCAATAATGCTGTGGCCACTGAATTGTAGAATAATCAGCAAAATGGAATAAAATCACCTAAAAATTCTTCTAATAAATAAAATGTGATTGTTCAACTGCATTTCTCATTCACATAAGTACTGATAAATAAGAAAGGTAGATGGTCATACTGGAATAAGTCCACCACCTACATCTTCCTGTTCAGCCATTACATAATGTTGTCTCCCTGCCACCACACAGGTGACAACAGGTTACCAATGGGCAAACTTACATTTTTAGATCAAATGAAGCTTATACCCCCAAAATATTTTTTTTGTTCTCAAATCTATCTTGGTTACATTTTTATATGGTAGGGAATTAAAATTAAAAGCAGAGAGTCTCTAAACTGTCCTTCTGTCGATCAGAAATTAGGATTTACTAAATTTTTATAAATGTACCTTTGCCTGAAAATTCTGAGGAAGGGAAAATTTGGATCAGTATGCATTCTCCCTAGCTATCCAGGTATTGGATCGGACAGAAGAAAAGTCTGAGCATGGTGCTGATGATTTCACAGGTTCACAGATTATTTTGAGTTGGAAGGGACCCACAGGGATCAGGCCCACAAACGTGGAACCATGGGCACCACACTCCATCCATCCAAGCCTCCCACCATCTAGACCATGTTTCTGAGCTCTTCATCGAGTCTTCTCTTAAACACCTCCAGGGATGGAGACTCCACCACCTCCCTGGGCAGACCATTCCAATGAGAGATCACTCTCGCTGTGAAAAACTCTTCCTAACATCCAGTCTAAACCTCCCCTTGGCAAAGTTTAAGGCTAGGTCCTCTTGTTCTCTTTAAGAATTGCTGTAATAAGGTGGGATTCAGATTCAAAGGAGTTCTCACTATCACCGTGCTGAAGGAAAAAAAAAGAATAGAGGGATTAGAAGAGAATTACAGTTAATTTGGAAGGAATCTTTGCTCATTATCTGAGATGAATGAGCAGAGACACAAAACAGCTTTTTCAATCAATATTTTGGAAGAGTGTGAGCTCTGTACTTAAAGGGGTTTGTAATTACGTCTCTTCCCTGCACCTTTCTCATGGGAAGTCCACTTCAAATGGGAGATATGAACTTGTGACTTGAGCACATTCTTTACTGTGAGATTTGAAAGGAGACTGTATAACCCTAAATTTCACATAGCAGAACACATACTTGAAACAAAAAGAAATAAAAAGCACGTTTAATGAAGTGTTGTATTGGTTTGTTTTCTAGTGCTGACTTTGGCTTTGTTTAGCCGGCACTTAAAGAATAGAGTCTTTCATTAATTTGCCCTAGCAAGCATAAATTCAAAAGATGAAAGTGAATTCTTTAAGGGCATGCACATTAAAGCAGGGTGGCGTCTATCTGAAACGTTAGAGACAGGCTGAGCATGCTGAGCAATAAATATCTGAAAAATATATGAGGAATTTAGTTTCAGCATCTGATACAGTGTAATTAGAATGAAGAAAATTAGGCAGATATGCTTACTGATGTTTTCAATGCAGCGTAGTGAATAAAAAATGAAAGATGCATTTTTTTTTCATAAAAGCATTTGATGTTGGGATGCATCCTTCAGTAGACAAAAGACGCAGATCTTGATTCAATCCAATTTTCTTTCCAGGCTGTTTGCTTTACGTAATTCCTTTTTTAGCCAGCACACAGTGGTGTGGTGGCAGAAACACTGCGAGTAAGCCTTACTTCCAGTCCTGTATTTGCTTTGAACAGACACACTTTCTTCACCATCTTTGCTTAACAGCTACTTTAATTTAGTTGCTGAATTTAAGTCACAGTGAGTTTTTATTTATTCTACTGATTTCTGCTCTTAGTGCTTTGTAAGCAGAGAAGGAAGCTCTTAATATACTATTCATCAAGGATTTTGTATGTTTTGGAATACAGTTAAGAAAAATGTGACTTTCTGTATTCCTCTATGGTGCCCTTTAAAACAGTTGGTTTCAAGATAACAGAAGCATTGAAGAAATCTTGTTTATATTGAAAAGCATAACCTTAAAAAAGCAAGGCTTCTTTATCTTTTTTTTTTGCCACTAAAATTTCAAACACTACATGATCTTGATATATCTGTGCTGTTTGTTCACTTACTGCATTCTTGTCTGTTGAGAAGAGGAAAGCCATTGCATCCCTTTATAAGAACTTCTGGACTTCTCTAAAATCACATAGCTGTTATCTCTTAAGTGACAAGTATTGAGAAATGCTAAAAATAGTATCTACTTAAAGTGTTTTGTAGTATGTGCATCTTAAAATAATCTTTCTTCTATGGGGTTACTTTTTCACATGTGGTCCATCATTTTGGAAGAAGAGGGAATGGTGTTTGGAATACATTGCCAGGTGAAGGAACTATGTGAAAATTAAGAAAACAGCTTTATACAGAATGACTATAGCTGGAGAAGTTGACTTGTGTATTTATGTTTGTAGAGTATTTCTTCTGTGGTATTCCCAAAGCACACCTTAAGGTAATGGCTAGAATAAACAGTGTTTGAATTTAACCAAAAATTGGTTTG
>WEKX01006277.1:71877-82488 GCA_013390025.1 Pitta sordida | reverse complement strand
AGGGTTGCTTTTGGCAGCACACTTTGTTTCCTGCAAAACCCTCTGGAAGAAGCGATGTGAAACACCAGTGATAGCATTATTGTTTTCAGTGATTTTCATTCATCTCTCTTTTCTGTTCTTCAGGCATATAGTGTGTATCATTTTTAGAGGTCGAGGCCCATTGAGTGAATGCCACAATATATGAATTTTGGAGACTGGCTTTTGAGTAGCAGAAGTAACTTTACGTGCCCATGGAAATCATTATGACTCTCTGCCAAACTCTAGTTTAAGTGTGTTTAGTTACCATGCCAGTTGCAATGCTGTTATTCCAGAATGCCAGACTGAGCCCATGTTTCCCTGCCCAGGACTGCACCTTGGAGAATGACGTTGAGCTTAAAAAATGAGGAACTGCTGTCTTGGGAAATACTAGCATTCATGGTCTAGTGGACGGCATCTCTGGCCATGGCATGGGAGTTGGAACTAGATGATCTTTAAGGTCCCTTCAAACCCAAGCCATTCTCTGATTCTGTGGTAGAACATATTGCTATGTGACAACAAGAAGTCTATGGAGCAGAGCAATGTTTGAAATTTCAACTGGCACAGAGGCACGATGCAATAATATCTTCCTCTAATATTCTTCTAATAAGTGGAATATAATAAAATTGCTCTAATAAGAAGAATTGTATAAATAGATGAATATTTTATATTATTAAATTATAGGAATATAATAACATATGCCTGTAATAAAAGGAATACAATAATGTGGTGAATTGTTGTTTTTCCTCTTTTAGCTTCCCCAAGAACATTCTGTTTTATTTAGGAAGAATGTAAATATTAGGAAGTGTGGGTTTGGTTTGATTGGAGGTTTTTCCCCTCAAGAGAAACAGAGGGGAAAAAGCTATCAATGAAAATCTATCTTTTGTTCACTTCAAAGCCATCAGGTTTCATTGTGGAAGATTTACTGTTCTGCTAAGAAGAAATACTGTTGATGACTAAAAATGTTTGGTATGTGAGCACTTTTACCCTACTCTGTCCTTTTTCTGCTGTAGTGTTAGTTCATTTGTTAACCAGCCCAGCTGTGTCACACTTCTTTACTTTCCAGAGAGGTCAGGAACCCCAAGACAGTGTGCTTTTTCCATAGGCACTGTCAAAAGTGCCTAACTGCAGTCAACAAAGGTGTCTGTATTATGCTGATATACAACAGAAAAAAATATATTGTTTAATATATTCCCTCAGTTTTCTCTGCCTGAAGTGCAAAGACATACAGAGCCTGACAGTGAAAATAAGATGCTGGTTTTTTTGCCAAGACTGAGCCTTCATTGCATTTTCTTTTAAGCACTTTTGACTTTATGGTTTTCCCCAGTCCAAAAGCTGAGTTAATTTTCAAAGCTTTGCTTTTCGTTGTGTAAAGCAGGTGCTGGCATTCCAGACTGATCTTCTGTACGTAATTGATAATGATTGATAAAAGACAGCTTGCACCTGCAGGACCTTTCTTTGTGCAGGGTAAATAGGTGTCTGAAGAGTTCAAGAAAGGGAGCTGCAGAAATTATCTTTTCCATTCCGCAAAGATTGGTTTGTGTTTCTCTCTTTGTACCTTCAAAGTCAGGATTAGTATTGTTTACATAGACAGAAGGCTTATGTTCATGATGATTAATGGAGAGGGAAAGGTCTTGAAATCCATCACATCTAGCACATTGCCAGACTAAATTACTCAATCAGCTCCCAAATAGAAGAGCTAAGGTATCACTTCTTGAGAGTCTCACTATATTTCCCTAGTTTAATCCTAAATAGAAGTGGGGGTTTTTCTGACTTCTAGCTTAGTGTATAGTTTTTGTTTCTTGACTGTGGATTAATCTTTGGTTTAACTTCAGTTTATTTCAATTTAAATATTATGAAAGGTACTAAATTTATGACTGGAAAGAGTAAAGACAGTACCAGACTTGAGTGGAGTATGATATAGGACAAGAGACCTAAGATGTACACTAGCCGAAATACAGGAAATTTGATTTAAAGCTAAAAAACAAATCAAAAAATCTATGAAGGTGTCTGAGCACAGTACCAGATTGCCCAGAGAGGTTGTGCAGTTTCCAACCCTGGAGCTATATTCAACACTCAACTGAAAAGAGTCATAAACAACCTGCTCTGGATTGTACTGGTTTGAGCAACGTGTTGGACTAGGCAGTCTCCGGTGGTGCCATCAAACCTCATCCAGCCTGTGTTTGTCTGATTCAATTTTACTGTTGTTATAAAGCATGTGGATGCCTAAGCATGATAAATCCATTATAAAAAGTTTAAAATACATTTAAAGATTAGTCCTTTCTGAAATCAATAAGAAGAGACACCTGATCCTTAAACAGATCTTAATTTCTGAGCTAAAGCCAAACTACTTCTGGTTTGCTCCAACCGTAGTACTCAGTGCACAAAGTCATAGCCAGGAGCTGAGGTAAGCCTATTGGAGATATGTCTTCAGTATTTCCATGGGCAATGGCCTGGCCTGATGCTTTTGCAGAACACTTCACCTTCACAAGAAAATCTGACAATCTCACCATCATGTCCTGCTCCCTCAAAATTTAAGTCTGTGGCTCAATGGGGAAGCCTCCTCAGAAAATGCTTTAAAACTCTAAATCTTAGTTCTTAAGAAAAATATGTCACTTTGTACACACATTGGAAGAATTTTATTCAGTATTACAGGCAATATAGATTCCATTAAGAAGCAGCTGCCTTAATTCAGCTCTATATATTCATATATTATAATATCACCTTAATTAAAGTCTATTACGCAATTTCTTTTTACAAATGAGTTTTCCTTCATGGAACTCTGAGGGTGAATGGGCATCTTTCAGAATCATCTAGTTAACCTTTTATTTTCTTTTGGCTTTTTTCCCCTCTTCTTACCTTCCTTAACTCTTTCTTTCCTCTTTTTCTTTTATCTTTTTTTTTCTTCCTTTTTTTTTTTTCATTCTTCATTCTTTTAGTCAGCTTGCAAAATAGCAGGCTAGTTCTGGGGTAGACTTGCTCATATATAAGGTATTGTAATTGCGTATTTCTTTTTCATGAAGAAATGGTTTTAGCTATTGCTATGTATACTTTACCCAGCTTATTGTACATTGCTGTGTAATTAATCTTGTAAAGCATGCTAGAATATAGTGCATTTAAAGTGTGAGTGCTGCAACATAAAATAATGATTAAAACAATNATTCTGTGATTCTGTGATTCTCCAGTATTTCCTGTGAGCTTTCGTGGATGGTGGAAACTATTGGTAGGCTGTGCCATTTCAGAACCTAGTGTTAAGCATGGCATTTCATCGCAGGGCTCAAGCGTGCTGCTGAAAGCTGTATTGATTGCACAGGAGAGTGGCATACCCAGCCTTCCTGATTTGTTTGGCTTTGCCCAGGAGTGACCTCTGGATGGCAGCTTCCCTTGAGTCTGCAATCCAGGGGGGAATTCTGGTTTTGACTTTTTTCAATAATTTTTCAGCATTAAGAAAACATGATTTTTATTGTGTCTTTTATATATCTTCTGTTAAAGTAGATGGAGGGATAATGAAGATTAAGCTTGATCTGGAAACCCATTTTCTCTGCAAAAGATTTGAACTTTGCATAATACTTTATGTCTGAAACTAGCCTGCAGAAGTTTCCAAACTGCTTAAGACTAAAAGCTAAACTTTAAATACTGTTGGCTGGCATAGGAACTTCTGATGTACATTAGTAACGTAATATATTTACATCTGTACAGAACTGTTTTTGCAGCTTTGGTTCATAACATTAGTTCTGCAATGTGCGTTTTTTTGGAGAAAGTTCAGTTCTTGTTTAATACAAGTTCAGTACGTGGTTAATATGGGAGTTCTGAAAATTAATTCCTTAGCATTTTTAGCCCTGATGTCTATTATAATAGAAAGAAAAATAAGCAGAAGGTAAAAAGACAGGATTAAGAAAAGAGTTGGGATTTCAAGAAACTTTGATAAGAAACAAAGTACTCATGCTTTTATGGCCAGGAACAAGATTGTTTTTATCTTCGTAGATGACATTACAGATATCTTTTAACGGGAGTAAAGAAATGAGAATGGCTGTATAAAGAGCAGATTTTTCACTGAAGCTAAAACCAACCCAAACAAATAGTAAGAGAGGGAAAGAAAAACACCAAACAACCACCAAATGGATAAATCTGAGCTTGTTCTAGACTTCTGGAATGACTGTGATTTATAACATTTGTCACAGTATTGCTTTGGAAGATAATTTTTAGAAGTAGTGGAACATCCAGGTCATTTGTTATATCTGATGTTGCCTCTTGTAAGAAAGGAACTCTGCTGTAATTTTGTAAATTTTCAAGTAGCTGGATGGTACAGAAGTTGTATTTAATAATAATTTCTCATCAGAGAAAACACTCTCCAATATCCTTGGATATTATGGAGACAATAAACTCTACCTTGATGGCACACATGCAGGCATGGTGGGAATATGCGACAAGTAGAAGTAGAAGTTTCTGGCATGCAGCATGTCAGGACTGAGCCGAGTGGGAGATTTTATGTTCAGGACAGTCGTACTTGATGGCTAAGATCTTGCCTCTCTCTAATGAGGAAACACCAAGAGAGAAGTTTGAGGTATGGTTGTTTTCTTCAGAATTACCACCTAGTGCTTTGTAATAGTATATTAGGTATCTTCTTCCTGGGGCCTCTCACTAGACCTGTAAAGATTTTTTTTCTTGATGGGGATGTCTACTTTGAGGGAGTATGGCTTTTTTTGTTCCCAGAATAGCAAACACAATCTAGTAATCTGTTTTCAAGTGGAATGAATGGAATCACATAGACCCTCAATTTCTCATAGATGATGGTAAGATTTCAACTAGCAATGTAAAGCTGAGTTTTAGCAGCTACTTCGTCCCCATTAGTCTCATCACAATTCTCTGTTGTGCACACCTGCCCATTGTTGTGTGAAGCATATTACGTGCACCACAGCTGCTGATTTTGAAGTGCCTGGTGAAATTGGGCCAAAACCTTCTTGGAAGCTCAAACCTGTAGTGACAAGATCTGTCTTTGGCCTGCTTCACCTTGTATATTTGCTTCTTCTGATAGAAACAAATGCAACCACAAGATGACTCTCTGACATAACTCTTGGCGTGATGAATGGGGGGGGTGACTCATAGAAAACTATAAGGAAACAATTCTTCTGTTCATTCAGTGATGTTGTTTTCTCTAAGGTACACTTGTGGTAAAATGGAAAGCAGAGCAACGAAGCAGGTGCGTGAGCAAGGAACAGCTTTGAAACTTTTGACACTCTGTGTGGGAAAAACAGACTTTAATTTAAGATGATGTTTATTGTGATGATGCTTTCTGCTAGAGCTTTTCCCCTTTGAACCTGATAACTTTATATAAGAAATATCCCAGGGGAGTATCAGTGCCAATACTGGCAAGTTTTTAGAGGTGATCTTAAACCTCCTATTTCACAGAAATCTATGAACTTTCTGGCTGGTCTGTTCTTTTCCAATCTAAGCCTTTCCTAAGAAATCCGGCAATTTTCCACTTGAAAATAGCTACGGGTAAAATCACAGACTACTTTCACATAAGATTAGGGGTTTGTGAAGGATAATGGGAACAAAGAAATTCCAAATTAAGTCTGCTCTGTATTTAAACCCCACTCTCCCAGCCCCTTGTTGCGCAATAGCAAACTTTCTTAATGCAAGTAGGTTGTTGATATACTTCCAAAAAGAATTCCAGTTAGCTGAGGGATGGGATTAAATAGATTAAATAGCCTCCTTGGTTTCCAGTGAAAGGAAAAAAAAAAACCAGTTTGGTTAAAGGCACATACAAATGCGAGTTTAAATTATTTTGGAATAGATTGGCCTTTGGAACTGCCTTGCAAATTAGCCTGCTCTTCCTTAGTGAGGCAGTGCGTGGTGCTGATGGGTGGGTATGTGTATGCTGGGCATCTGAAGTCTGCAGTTTTGCCACAGCGATTTTAACAGACTACAATCATGGGCTGGAAGGTGAACTGTTAGTTGGACAGGAAAGCTACAAAGACTGTAAAATGCAGCAGAGTCCTCTGGGACCACTCAGTTTCCATTTAGTGCCAAACTGATGTGCCTTACTTAACCAAACCCAAGCCCTGGGAGGGCCCAAGGTCCTCCACTCCACCATTCTGCTGCTCCACTAATGTTTTTGGTGGCGTCTTCCATTTTGCCTCTGGTTTGTGTGGTTGTGGTGAAGGTATTACCGTTTCTTCCTGAGCACAGGCAGTTGATGTGATCTGATAATGAACATTCTCCTTCTTTTTGGTCGTCTTGTGGACTTCTTTTCCGAAGAATTTATGGGGCATCAGCTTTGCACAAAGTAAAAAATGGATTCTCCCTATCTTATGCCTCATATTGAAAAGAGATTTCTCTTCTTCCTGCCTATTTTATCTTTCATTTTTCTGATGGGAAATAGCAGTATGAAGGTCCACACCAAAGTCTTGGCAGCAGCTGATAGCTTCATGTGTGGCAGATAATCCAGTTCTGGGCTCCCCAGTTTAAGAAAGGTGTTGAACTGCTTGAGAGGGTCCGTAGAAGGGCAAGAAGGATGGTGAAGGGACTGGAGAACAAGCCCTATGGGGAGCGACTGCGGGAGCTGGGGTTGTTCAGCCTGGAGAAGAGGAGGCTCAGAGGTGACCTCATTGCTGTAGGGAGGTTGCAGTCGAGTGGGTGTGAATCTCTTCTCTCAGGCTGAGGACACTACAACACAAGGACACGGCATTAAGCTACGCCAGGGGACTTTTAGAGTGGATGTTAGGAAGAGCTTTTTCACAGAGAGAATGATCTCTCAGTGGAATGGTCTGCCCAGGGAGGTGGTGGAGTCGCTATCCGTGGAGGTGTTTAAGAAAAGACCTGATGAGGAACTCAGTGACATGGCCTAGATAGTGGGATTAATGGGATAGGAAGTTAAGATAACAAAACTTAAAAAAATAGAAATGATGATGGCATGACCCTGAGATTAGCTCAGATGGATAAAACATGGTGTTCATGGCACCAGGGTTGTGGGTTTAATCCCTATATAGACATTTACTTAGGAGTTGATCTCAATCATCCTTATGGGTCCCTTCCAACTCAGAATATTCTGTGATTCTGTGTGACGTGACTTCTATATGGACAGCATGCCTTCATAGCAAATCTGTTTTCATTTTGGTCATTTCATGGCATCCTTTATAATGCTTTGCTCTGTGAAACATACTGGCTGCTTGTTCAAGCAGCAGTAGTAGTGTTCTTTCTCGTGTGTTAATGATTTTTCAGCAACATCCAAAGGACCCATTCTATTTCTGGGAAGATGTAATTATGGCCATATACCTAGGGTAGCATTAATAATAAATAAATAAAAAGAAGTTGGTAGGAGGGGTTGAAAGGAGTAAGATGAGCAAGATTATTGCAGCAGATGAAGAACTTTTTTCTTGTTTCTAAAGTCTACTAATTTGCCTTGAACTATTGCTATTATGAAGAGTCAAATCTAAGGCTGGAGACTAATGCATGCCAGATCTCACTTAGGCATCCAGTCTAATTGGTTTTAAGTATAAGCAATGGCGTAATTTTGTATTGTGTGCATGTTTTCTCTTTAAAAGCAGGCTTCTTGCTGTCTTTGATTTCTATATTAGTTTGGAAAGCATGTGCCAAGAGTAAAATTTGTTTCGCATTTGTTTCAAATTCAAATTAAATCCCTTCACCCCCAACTAAAGCATTTGCAAGGGAAAAAAATGGTTTTGGTGACCTTATCATGATTGAATCTCATCCTGATCCAGTGCCAAATCTTTTTTGCATTGAAAGGAAGTAAAAACAAGAATTAAGAACTTTCTCTGATTACTGCTGGGATAGCAGCATTTCCTTTACCTGCAATGAAATGCTTCAAAGCAGCCATTTATTCGGACAGAGTAATGCGTATCTCATTTTACTGACTGACATCTTTTATTTTACCATAACACTTGGGCCTGTGTCCCTCCGACCTGATTTTATGCACTGGAGAGACACGTGGTGAATGATTCCTTCCTGGAGAGGAGGAGCAGGAAGGGACAGTGGCAATGCAGCCTGCCTAAGGGATGTGCCATCTCTGTGCTGTAGCCCTCTTCCTTGCTTTTTTTCTCAATTTTCATTGACCGCATAGTGTGACTTTGCTTCCAGCTTGTTGTGATAGATTAGATAAAGAATATAAGTACCTGAAATTAGTACCTCAGATTTTGAAGTATAGCCTGCAAAACACCCACCGGTGTGAGCTGGTAAATGACCTACTCTACATGATAGCAGAGCTAAAGGAAGAGGTTGAAAGGCTGAGTTGTGTTCGAGATAGGGGAAGGGAAATAGAATTGAGAGCATGTGCACCTCCATCCCTTATAGACTCTCGAGGGCCAGAAGAGCCTCATGCATCTCACATTCCCCATCACGAGGCAGAAGAAAGAAACATTGAGAATGAGGGAAAATGGGAACAGGTCTCCTCCCGTGGGGGTAAGGAATCTCTCCTGTCCACCACCACCTTTTCAGATGCCACCTTTTGAGTTGTCATTGCAGAACAGGTTTGGGATCCTGAATTTTGGGGATCAGGAGGATGATATGGAAGGAGGCACTCCACCTAGTAAATCACTAGGAACTACTTCTTCCACCAAGCAAATCAGAACCTCTAGTGTCAAGAAGACAAAGATGGTAGTGGCTGTCAGTGACTCCCTTCTCAGGGGAATAGAGGGACCTACCTGTCAACCAGACCCATTCCACAGTGAAGTCTGCTGCCTCCCTGGGGCCCAGGTATGGTATATGGCTGAGAGGTTGCCAGAACTAATTCAACCTCCTGATTATTATCCCCTGCTGGTCGTCCAAGCCGGCAGTGATGAGACCAACAAGAAGGGATCCAGAGAAATTAGGAAGGAATTTAAGGAGCTTGGTCAATAGATCAGTGGGGCAGGAATGGAGGTAATTTTTTGCTCGGTCCCTGTAGTGACAGATTTGGAACCTGAAAGGAATAGAATTCTTGCTATTAACAAATGGCTCGGGGACTGGTGCCACCACAAAAATATTGGGGTTTATGATCATGGGACATCCTTCACCAAACCTGGCTTGCTAGACTCTGGTGGGCAGAATCTATCTACTAAGGGCAAAAGGGGTTTGGCCCATGGGCTGGCAGGACTCACTGACAGGGATTTAAACAATGTTTGAAGGGAGAAGGAGATCCAGCAATCACTCTGGGGGATACTGAAACTGGTAAAAATTAGTCTAATACAAATTCAGCAACCCAGTTGTGGTGCATGTATACTAATGCACGCAGCTTGGGTAATAAACAGGAAGAGCTGGAAGTCTTGGTGCATCAGGAGCAATACAACATAGTTGCCATCACGGAAACATGGTGGGATGACGTGCACAATTGGAATGCTAGTTCAACATCCTTCTTAAACTGGGAAGACCACAACTGGGTTTAAAAGCAACTCTTTAAAGCAACTCTTGATACCATGGAGCATGACATCAAGGATGATCAGGTTGAGAGCCTCTGGGTTAAGGTAAGAGAGATACCCAATAAAACTGAAATCCTGGTAGGAGTCTGTTATAGACTGCCTGACCAGGAGGAAAGTCATGGAACAGATAACTGTGTGTGCTACTACACATCACCTGCGAAATAACCACAACATTAGACCTAGTCAGCACAGATTTAGGAGAGGTAGGTCCTGGCTGACCAACCTAATCTCCTTTTATGATCTGGTGACTCGCCGGTTGACAATAGAAAGGCGGTGGATGTTGTGTACTTGGACCTTAGCAAAACCTTTGACACGGTTTCCTATGATAAGCTTCAAGAGAAACTCTCAGAGGGTGGATTGGATAGGAGCATTTTGTGTTGGGTTAGGAATTGGTTGGATGGACAAGCTCAGAGAGTGTTGGTAAATGGTGCCACATCCTGCTGGTGGCCGGTCACTAGTGGAGTCCCACAGAGATCAAATGCTAGGCCCGGCACAGTTCAATATCTTTATTGATGATATGGACGGGGGAATTGAGTCCACCATTAGCAAGTTTGCAGATGATACCAAGTTGGGGGCAAATGTTGAACTGCCAGAGCGTAGGAGGGCCCTTCAGAGGGACCTTGACAGACTAGAGAAATGGGCAGATTCTAATAGTATGAGATTTAACAAGTCCAAATGCCGGGTTCTTCACTTCGGACACAACAATCTCGTGCACCACTAACGGCTGGGAGAGGAGTGGCTGGAGAGTGGTGAAAAGGAGATGGATTTAGGAGTAATGGTTGACAGAAAGCTTAATATGAGCCAACCGTGTGCCCTGGTGGCTAAGAGGGCCCATGGCATCCTGGCCTGTATCAGGAATAATGTGGCCAGTAGGACTAGGGAAGTTATTCTTTCCCTATACTCGGCACTGGTCAGACCACATCTTGAGTACTGTGTCCAGTTGTGGTCTTCCCAGTTTAAGAAGGATGTTGAACTACTTGAGAGGGTCCAGAGAAGGGTAACAAGGATGGTGAAAGGACTGGAGTACACGCTCTGTGGGGAGCGACTGCAGGACCTGGGTTTTTTCGACCTGGAGAAGAGGAGGCTCAGAGGTGACCTGATTGCTGTTTACAGCTACCTGAAGGGAGGTGGCAGTCAGGTGGGTGTGAATCTCTTCTCTCAGGCTGATGACACCAGAACA
>WEKX01006277.1:34969-71718 GCA_013390025.1 Pitta sordida | reverse complement strand
CTTAGTGACATGGCCTAGATGATGGGAGGCTTGGATGCCCATGGTTCCACACGTGTGGGTTCGATCCCTGGGTGGGCGTTCGCTCAGGAGTTGGACTAGATGATCCTTGTGGGTCCCTTCCAACTCAGAATAACCTGTGAACCTGTGAACTTACTAGAGCAAATAATAAAGGAGGAGATGATGCAAAAATTAATGTTACCTGATTAGCTATTGGGGTACTTAGGTGCTTGCCTAGCATTCATGTCTTTGAAAATCTGCCCTCGGGGTAAATGATGCTTCACTGTGCACAACCTGTGCAAAAGTTAGCAAGCATTCAGAACGTGCTTGACAGGTTAATGATGTCATGATTTCCCTTACCCTGTGTGTTGTTTTGTTGGGTTTTTCCCTTTTTTCCCCAATAAATCAGCATACGAGGGGTTTATCGGGTTGTGCATTGGATAATTGAGTTGTTTTATCAACAGACTATGCTGAAAGGTGTCACATCAGTGATTTTTTTTCATCCCACTGTGCTTTGATCTCTTGCTATAAAGCAGATCTAACAGAGGAAACTTCAAGATGGTAGATGAATTTTGCTAATTCATTTTTCATAATCCTTACAAAAGATGTCTGTACTAATCAGTCAGAAAATATTTGATAGCTGTTGTCTCTTGATAGTCTTATTTAATCAGAGCTGTATGGAATAACTCTTACGAAATATTTTACTAGCATGTTTAGGAATGCTGTTGTAAATGTTTTAGAATAAATTAATAAAGATAGTTATTTTTTATAACCATGCTTTGTGCTTTTCATTTTCTCCCTAAAATGTAAAACTCATTTGCATGAGTGCACTGTGCAATGGTGAATATTTGCTGCCTTTGTTAGTATTAATTGCTTAGCTTTTATTTCATGTTATTCGAATTCAGTGAAACAGTCAGTCAAAATATACTAATTAAAGACATTATATGGTGCTGAAACAAATGGTAAAAGTCTTGGCTCGCAATATATAAATCACTGTGGCTGATGGGACCATTGTGATAGTAAGCGGTGTGTAAAGTACTATTCGTGGATTTTGGGACCATAAAATGTGTAATTTTCTAGAAAAGAACAAGTGTTTGGGCTTGTCTGTCAGTGAAATTCATACTTACATTGTCCAGATTAGGCCAGTAAAGTGAGTGCATTTCCCAGGATTTTGCCCAGCATGATCTTGCCCAATCGATATATCTTTCATTAGTTGAATTCCCCATGTCTCTGGAATACCCTACTTATAGAAAATTGCCAACAATGCTTAGAATTTTTAAAACGTGTTCACAACCTCTGATTATATTTTCTCTCTTTTATTTACAATAGCTTTGGGCCAGATAATGCTCTACGTCGATGGCATGAATGGGGTAATAAATCATAATGAAACTATCCAATGGCTGTACACACTTATTGGGTCAAAGGTAAGACACTCTCCAAAAGTCTCATTTTATATGGTTTTGGTGTTCTCTAAATGCAATTTATTTGTATTATTTATGCTTCTGGAGTATAAATAGACTGCATGTTAGGTTCTCAAATATTACATAACACTCTGCATGGAAACCAGGTCACATGGAGCTATTACTTCTTTTCTACTGGTCTTAAAAGCAGAGATACCAAAGATGCCCTTGTTATTGTCTGTGCTGCCATTGCACTTGACTATAGAGAAGAATTTTTAGTCTTGCAGTAGTTGCAGTTCCCAAGACATTCTTTGGAACCACTTCTTGGGGTGTTTGGGGTTTTCCCTCCCTTTCCATATTATGAATGCATTTCCTTTTCTACTCACCATTCTACACTACACTTGGAGAGGACAGAAGGACTTCCTGCTTAGACTTTGATACAGTAGTCCAGTAGGAAGTTACCTGCAGTGATGATCTAGTCCAAATGCCTGACCACTTCGCTTTATGGAGGGCATTTTCCAAACGCATCTTAAACATTGATAGATTCGGGACATTGCCCACCTCTCTAGTAAGCCTGTTCCATTGTTTGACTACCCTCTCGGTAAAGAAATGTTTCCAAATGTCTTCTTGTGCCATCCTGAGGGGCTGTAAGGGTAGGTAAATCACAACATTCTCTAGGTTGTTGGCTCGCCAACTCTAGGAATTTTATCAAGGCCTGCCAGGAACTGCTGCTGCTCTTGCCATGTAGACCTGTGCATAGATAGATCTGTATGATACAATAGGTGAAATGCGGTATGGTAGTTATTGTTAACAACTCAAAAGTTGATGTAATTGGTTGAGTTGAATCCATAGTTACAGTTACTAAGGAATTTCTAGGACTGTTTCCTCAATTGTATGAGTCACAGAAAGTTTCTGCTGGATAGTGTAATCCCATAGAGATGCAGCTGTCATAACTCAAGGAGAAAGAGCTTGATGTCCCAGGGATCTTTTTTTTAGCCACTGCACGGTTTTTTCTGCAATGTGCAAACTTCACACTGCAGCAGTTTATCAAGTCAAAGAACAGATGGTACAGTATTGAAAGAACTGATTTATCTTAGGTTGACATGCCTATATTGGTAGATAAGTAAGATAATTATGATTATCAAATCTCAGGATTGAAGGGCATGTTGCATGATTGGGAGAACATGAGGAAAAACTTTTTCCCCACATAAAATATTCCACTATTGTCTGAGCATTGTGCTGGGCTTTGTTGTCTCGACACAGGGAATGTTTGCCACGATTGGGAAAGCAGTGCAAGATGAGAGAAGTGGATTGCTTGATATAGATCATAATTTTCTATGGAACAGATAAAAAAGAAAAAAAAGGGGAAAATTGCTGCCATGTCCATGATAATTTTAATTCTCTAATGTACATCATGAGAGTGGAATTTGAGAGAAACTTGACTGTACTGCTACCTTACAGATTAACTTCTGTCTAGATTTTCTTGCCCCGAATACTTCAGCTCTTGGGTCCTTAAGCTCCTTTCTCCCTCCCCCATCACTAACCAGAATGATTATCTCCATGTCCTGGCTCAGTGCCTGCAGCTGAGGAATGCAGACAATGTGCATTGAATAGCTGGGTTTCAGGTAGCATCAAAGTTGCTTTTTCATTATTCTTAGACTGTCTTGGAAGAGATCTAAGTCCCTGTCTGTATGCCAGAAATTAACCGAAGGTATGGCAGGCTTATTGTCAGAGTGTGGAGGGACAGCTGCTGTATGCACTTAAAAGTGATTTTGACTTTCTGCGAAAAATGAACCTCTGGAATTTGCAATGCACCTCCAGTCTAATTTGCAGCATTGCTATGCTGGTGCCTTCTCCGCAGGAAAGATGACAAAAAATACACTAACATTGTGACCAAGAAAGGAGTAGTGAAATTGCCAATTAAGTCTTGGCACGAATCCCTCTAATAGGATTCAGGAGGAGTATTCAGCTGCCACAGCTGGGACACATGGTTTCTCACCTTCTCAAAAGCTCTGACCGGGTTTAGTATGTTCAGCAGTGGAGGTAGTTGAATCTGTTCCGCAGATACTTTTTAATTTTATTTTTTTTTAATTGTCAAATGTAGTGGGTTTGACTCGTCACTGTTGCTTGCTCTGATCTATTCTTGTAGGGCTGCCGGCTCTGTTACCCTTGCTCACTTTGAGTGGTGTATTATTGCATGTACTGGTCCACTCTGGCACACAGGTTCAGCAGAGGACATTAGAATGTGACATACTCAGCAGTGCAACACCTGTTATTTTATTATGCAGCTCTACAATCACTGTATGCAGCTAGCAATACTTGTGTATAGGGATGGGAGAAATAATATTTTAAATTAGTAAGAAAAAAAGGACTACATATAAGCAATTTATTGAAAGCCTGTCTAGATTGTTATTATTCCTTGCTATTTCTAGTTCTGTTGCAGTTTATACCTCTGATCATCAAGGGATGATTATACTGATGGATTTTCAGAAGTTGTGGATAATTTTACTGCCAATATCTACATTTGTTCTAAATAAAATTATTAGGGAGGTGATTAAAATTCCAGCAGTGTGACTGCACTGGCAGTGTTGCCCCTGTGCCAGATCAGAGGTGCCAGTCTTGTCAAGGTGAAGAACTGAAAAGCTGGAAGAAAATAGTGTTAGTTGACTTGTTTGCTAGAGCACAAAAAGCCCTTCTGTTCCAGATTGGAAGTTTCATGATAGCAGTACTGTTCTTCTGCAATATTATTTGAGGAGAAGAGCATTATCAGTACATTTCAGACTCTTAGGGCCACTGCTGTTCCTTTGCAAGATGCATCTAACCATATATTACTATACCAGTGTGTGCCAATGAGCTTTCATAGGCTATCTGTAGATCTCCAGCTGCACCAAGGGAATTTTAGGCTGGATATTAGGAAAAAATTTGTCGAAGAGTGACTGGTCATTGGAATGGGCTGCCCAGGAAGGTGGTGAAGTCACTGTCCCTGGAAGTATTTAAAAACAGACTTGCTGTAGCATTTAGTGCCATGGTTTAGTTGATGAAATGGTGTTAAGTCACAGGTTGAATTTGATCTCAAAGGTATTTTCCAGCCTAGTTGATTCTGTGATTCTTCTTTCCAAACATTAATGGCTGATACTTCCCTGGCATAAAACATAGACAGCATCCCAATTTAAATGTATATTACTACTATTCTATCATTAGTTATATAGGCAGAAATTCATCAGTCTTTATCTGTTTGACAAAACATTCAAGTATGTACTTAGTTATGGGTTTATGGTTACATGCTGTTGGCTTCCAGATAGCAGAATCACTGAATCAAGAATCAACTCGGTTGTAAAACACCTCAAAGATTATCGAGTGAACCTAACACCACTTTTGTTCTAACACCATCTTGTCAACTAGACCATGGCACTAAGTGCCACATCCAGTCCCTTCTTAAATACCTGCATGGACAATAACTCCACAACCTCCCTGGCCAGCCCATTCCAATGCCAAATCACTCTCTCTGTAAAGAACTTCCTGCTAATGTCTGACTTAAATCTTCTTTGTGAAGCTTAAGACTGTGCCCCCTTGTCCTACTGCTGGTTGCCTGGGAGAAAAGACTTACCCCCACCTGGCTACAACCTCCTTTCAGGCAGTTGTAGAGATTCATAAGGTCTTCTCTGAGCCTCCTCTTCTCCATGTTAAACAGCCTCCGCTTCCTTAGCCTTTCCTTGTAGGACTTACGCTCTAGTCTCTTCGCCAGCCTTGTTGCTCTTCTTTGGACATGCTCCAGCACCTCAGCATCCTTCCTAAATTGAGGGGCCCAGAACTGGACACAGTACTCAAGGTGCGGTCTAACCAGTGCTGAGGGGAAGAATGACCTCTCTGGTCCTACTGGCCACACTCTTCCTGGTCATTGGCCATTGGCCTTAATAACTTCAATGCTTAACTGAATATACATGTGTAGGCTTGCAAAAGAGGGCTACAGCAGGCCCAAGGCACTGACCATTGTATACAAGCTAGAAGTTATGTAAATATCTTGTCAATTAAGTTATTTTTATAATTTGTTGCTCTCATGGGACATTCATGCAAGAGAGTTTGTTTTTCAGAAGTGAAAACTAAGAGTCAATGAATGTTAGGTAACAGTGCTTTCAGAATTGCTCCTTAATTTTTATCTTCTTTTTGAAGCAGGTAAAGTACTCTGTCAAGGATGATGCTTTAACTGACTATGTGCTTCCACCTCATGTGTTTCAACCTCAGTGTCTGGAAGATTATGTTTCTCCACTTTCTGTGTTTCTGCTAGCTATGCCTTACTACTCCTGAAATTGGAATTGAGTTTTTGTGTTGTATTGCAAATGTATTGAGGATGGTTATAAATGGACATGAGGCATTTGTTTATGCTAGCAGTTGGCACTGGAGCTCTCTGGTTGATCACCACCAGAGGTGGTAAAGGGTGATGGCTGTTGGAAAATTTTTCTTACCCAAAACAAGGCATACCAGGTTAAAGGCATGTATGTATCAAGTCATATTAAGTCCTTATAATGTGTTTTTCTTCTATTAGCATGTATGAGATAATATATGTATTAATTTTCATATACATTAGTAATTCCTCTGACTTAGTAATAGGAAGCATAAAATACTGTGTAAGTGCCTTAACCTCTCCAGGACTAGCTACTGGCTGTTTGCAAAAAGTATGTTTCTGAACCAAATGTCTTGAAAAAAACTCAGGTGTTTGTATTATCCTCTTGAAGAGAAAACATTCCTTTGCATCACAAAACCACAAACTTTTGCTAATCCGCTTCAGTCTTCAAAGACACATCTAAGGCCCAACAGCAGCCCAAAAGCTGAGTCTAGTTTTGCCTTTTCTTTCCTCCTGTTTCTAACTGTTACTTATAATGATTTTTTTCCCATTTGATGATCCAGGCTGTTCTAATTTCCCCCAGGGGAGCTGAAGCCTCCTTTTGGCATTGTTTTCAGTGAAAAATAATCCATTTTCAAAGTGGTGCTGGGTAACATCAGAAGATAGGGTGGAATGCTGGGCCCAAGCTGATATGAGATTGATTAAAGATTCCTATCTCACATCTTGTTTTAATTTTTTTTCTATTTTGTTTCTGTCTGGGTCCTAAAGTACAAGGTTAACTACAAACTTTAGCTAGCAAAACACAACATTTTCAAACAGAACGTAGTTGTAGTCAGTGAGTTTGTTGTTATCAAAAAAAAAGTTGTAGAATCATAGAACCATAGAATGGTTTACATTGAGAGGGTTCTTAAAGATCATTTAGTTCTAGGCCTGCTCCGACGCAGGCAGGGACACCTTCCACTAGACTAGGTTGCTCAGAGCCCCATTAACTTGACTTTAAACAAGTCCCTTAAGGACCACTTTTCCTTTGTGTTGCCAGTGGCAAGTTAAAAAGTGCATAGTCGAAAGTAATTTCATGAGAATTTAGAGAGAAATAATACTCTTAATCACAAAAAACCCTCTTTTTTTGTTTGTTTGTTTACAAATGAATCATTTTAGGTATGTAAAGGTAAATACTCAGTTGAAAATCTTGATTGAATTAGTCTCTATTTGACAAGTCATTTTTGCCTGGGCTCATCTGAAGTCATAAACAAAGTCAACAATGCAATATAACTTCATTTTGTTCTTTTCCTCAGGAAATTTCTCACCCAGTTGTATGCAATTGGATTTTAAAGTGGGTCTCTAAATAAATATCAAAACCTGGTTTGTAGTCATGGAGAAATTTACAAATCTAAGGGGCTTAAGAGATATGAATCGGACTAAAAATGTAGCTTCACTACCAACCTGGATGGTATACCTTATTGTCTATTCTGAGCTAACATTGCCTGGATGATGAGAAAGAATATACGTATATAGAAATATGGCTGATTTTTGTGAGCAAGAGGTTATGCTGTAGAACTGTCTTGCACTTTATTCTTAATGTGTTTAGGAGGTGATCTGGAAAAGCTGGCCAGCTAGAAGAATTAAGAATCCAGGAAAAATCACATAACTTCGGGCTCTACTGTGATTAATTTTACATGTTCTCTTCTTCTCAGTCTACCACCTTGATGATTCGCAAACTTCCCTGCAGCCTCTGAAAAATGAGACCCCACAACTTAAACACTAGCTATATAGATCTCATCATCTCTCTTACCTTCAGCCACAACTGTGATAATACAGAAGTACAGCCTGATCCAGCCTGTACTTCTGTTCTGTTTTCAGGTCTAGCCCAGGTAGAAATGTCAGGTGTTAGTTCTACAGGCTTTCAAGTGCCTTTGCTTCCTGGAAGTGTTTGAAGCAAAACTGATATCTCCCTCAAGCCCTAAAATTGTTCTGATCGCATCCATGAACTGCTCTGCACTTGACATCTTGAGCTGTGGTGAATGGGTACAACTGGTTTGAGTTCAGTGAAACTCTGACCATTCATGTCAGCTTACCAGCTGGATCTTAAATTTAATCGACTGCACATTTGGCCATTGAACTATTGTTGTGAAAATGGTTGTGTGAGGGAGAAAGAAAATCCTGGATTTATAGGAACTTTCCTGTTTCCTGCCTCTCAAGGACTTGAGCCGATGCTCACCCAGGTCGCCAGAGAGCTTTCCTCCTCTTTCACTGAGAAACTCTATCAGCACTGTTGTATGAACAGAGTTTATTTTGAATTGTATTTAGCTAGTGCTTTGAAGATAAGGATCGGGATGTTGCAATAAACTTGGAACGGGATACACCAGCCAGTGCAGACTGTGTTAAACGTTCACTTGGTCTCTCCAACTCAGCAGACAGTGCTGAGTTGCTATGTTTACTGCTTCTCCTGTTTACCAACCATATTTGTAGGTAGATTTCAAAATCCTTCCATCAAACATGAGAGTTTGCAGTAGTGAAGTCCATCAGAGACTGAAATGGTTACTGGCTTAAACATTGTTAAGACCGTCAAAAGACTTTTGTCCACTGTAGCAAACTGCAAAGAAATAGCTGCTCTTCTGTAGAAGCCCACCCGTCCTTGAATATGCCTACCAGCTGTGATTTCCAAAGGACCTTGAGATGAGATAAAGTGGTACAATGTGTCCCCGCTGCATTGCAACCTCGCCATTGTGACCCTATGGATTTGCGAGGAAAATTTCTTGCCGTTCGGTTTCAGGCATTTATGAGGTTCCGCGGCCAATGCATGCACAGTGACTCTGCTCCACCGAGGGGCGATGCTGGTGGTCCCTCTGGGTCAGGACTGGGCTGGTCCCGCTGTNTTCTCACAAATGAGGGGTTATAACTGTACTATCATCCAACTATCCCAGATCAAATGAGAAGAATGTGTCTACAAGTGTAAGAGATTGAACTGCTAACATTCACAGATTCACAGGTTATGCTGAGTTGGAAGGGACCCATAGGATCATCTAGTCCAACTCCCAAGCAAATGCCCACCCAGGGATTCAACCCACAAGTGTGNAGAGATCGAATGCACACCCCAGAGTGGTGAACATAAACCTAGTTCCCTCACAGGCTCACAGGCCACTCCAAGCCAGAAGGGACCCACAGGACCATCCAGCCCAACACCCCCCCAGCTAGACCATGTCACTAAGCTCCTCATCCTGTCTTCTCTTAAACACCTCCAGGGACGGTGACAGCCTGAGAGAAGAGATTCACACCCACCTGACTGCAACCTCCCTTCAGGTAGCTGTAAACAGCAATGAGGTCACCTCTGAGCCTCCTCTTCTCCAGGCTGAACAACCCCAGTTCCCGTAGTCGCTCCCCATAGGGCTTGTCCTTCAGTCCTTTCACCATCCTTGTCGCTTTTCTCTGGACCCTCTCAAGCAGCTCAACATCCTTCTTAAACTGGGGAGCCCAGAACTGCACACAGTGCTCAAGATGTGGTCTGACCAGCGCCGTGTGCATGAGAAGGATAGCTTCCGTAGTCTGACTGACTACACTGTTCCTAATACAGGCCAGGATGCCATTGGCCTTCTTAGCCACCTGGGCACACTGCTGGCTTATATTAAGTTTTCTGTAAATCATTACTCCTAAATCCCTCGCCACTTCACCACTCTCCAGCCACTCATTTCCCAGTCGATTTCGATGCTGGGGGTTGTTGTGTCCAAAGTGAAGAATCCAGCACTTAGTCTTGTTAAATCTCATACTATTGGAGTCTGCCCATTTCTGTGGTCTGTCAAGGTCCCTCTGAAGGGCCCTCCTATCCTCCGGCAGTTCAACAGCTTTATGCCCAGCATTGCTGTGAAAGGAGAATGTGCAGTTTGGAAGTTTGTCTGTATTGAGAGCTGAAAACCAAGAAAACAGAGCCTACTTTTTACAGCCTGGTGGAAGCCATCTGTGTGAAATGTCTTTGACTATAAAATCAATTGCCTGACCAAGGAAAGTAGAAAATTTTAAGACATAAGTTGTCAGATGGAACAGAATGAAGAAATATGAAAGAGTTGCTCCAAGGATAAAAAGAAGCTACTTATAATCCAGGGTTATGGTATAGTGCGCAAGTGAGATTTTTATGCATATATAAATGCAGAAATCAATTTAGCCAGTATAAAGCACCTTGTGGTCATTATGCGGACTCTTTTGCGGTTCTACATTGTCATTTTTCAGGGTAGAAATATCATTCACCCTTAGTCAGGAGTTTAATAAACTGCATTTTAAAGAGTGTTTTAAAATTAACATAAGCAATTGTGTTTGAGCCTTTTCTAGGAGCACTGTTTCATGAACTCACACATAGCGCTTTAGCTTCAAGGGTTGCCCCTCTTCTAACCATGTTGTTCTTAGGTGATACAGTGATATATCTTTTCTGACAATGACTATGGGGCTTGACAGAGGCCATATGGGCTATTAGAAAGTTTTGATGGAGAGCAGGGAAGGCTCTTCTGGTGCGTAATCATTTACTGAAATTTCACCAAACTCAAATTTGTTAGATGAAACTTTCAGTGAAAGTCAAGTGATATAGTTTTCTTAATCTATTTAGCAGTTAAAAAACTTTTGTGAGAAGTCCAGTAATGCTTCACAATGAAGTCCTTCCTCTGAATTTCCTTCTGTGTTTTTTAATTATCATGATATCCCTTCATTTTGGTCCACTCAGTAATGTTGATGACTTATATTATGTCTTTAGCACTATGGCAGAACTAGGATGCAAACTGCATAGCTAAATGCCTCTGCATGCAAGCATTTACATTTGCCCCTGACAGGACATCATTTGACAGTCCTTACTTTCTCACACTGTTCTCTAAGGCTAATACTTTTTGCTGCCAAATCAACTTCTGAAAACAGAAGATTTTGGAAGTAACTTTCAGTCTGATAACAACCACATCCATTATCAACCATGGATGTATGTCAAACTAGCTTTTGTGCCAGTCTATTGGAGGACTGATTCTGGTTTATATTTTTATACTCATCCATAAATGGGTATCAAAATCAGAAATCATAAGTTCGTGTCAATAGCAAATATCCTTTGTCCTCTATCCTTGTATCTTTCCTTCAATCACAGGACCATATCAGTGCCATATATGGTACAGGAGATGGATCACTATAAAATACAGTAATCCCTCACCTCTTTGAGCATTGACTTTCATGCCTGTGCATCTTTGCAGTATTTTTTCCAGCGAACATGCCATAGATGTCCCTCGAATCTTTGCAGTGTTTTTCCGTGTGCACATATGCAGAGTGCCTCTGCCATGCTGAGGGGCGGGGCCGCCACACCCTGTGGGGTAGAACAGGCATGCCCCACAGGGCAGGACGTCAACACTAGCAGGTGCCATTCACTCATGGACTGGCATATGAGAGTGTTGTAAAGATTTATAAAATTCTAGGGAAGCTTTATAAACACCGTGCCAAAGACTTATTATCAAGCTTCCATGAGGACCCCCAGGAGGGTCCACAGGCTGTGGCTGGGGGTTGCCTCTTCCACTGTGGGCTGCCGCCACCACTGGAGGGGTCCAGAGGTTGCTGTGGGCTGCTGCAAGGGTGGGGGTCAGGGGTTGCCATGAGCCACTGCCACTGCAAGAGGGAGGGCTGGGGCCTCATGGAGCTGCTGCTGGGGGGGAGATCTGGGGGGCCATGGGCCATGGCAAGGGGGCTGCAGGCCACGACTTGTGGTGGGGGTGGGGATAGTGGTGGGGCAGCGTTCAATGGCAAGTGGCCTGTGGGCTGCTGCTCGCAGCAGGAGGCCGGAGGGATGGCAATGGGGCTGCGTGCAGCGACGGCAAATATAGGACGAGAGGGTGGGCAGGGCCATGCACAGCAGCATGTACAGCCACCGCTGCGCCGTGGTGTGGCACCTTCCATCCTGTGCCATGCATGTCCTGCCAATAGCTGCTGCCCACCCCTTCTCAGCACACAGCACATGGCATGGTGGAGAAAGTGTCCTTGCGCTCAGCAGGGCTGAGGGGACAGGGAGGTGGGTGTGGCTTATTTGTATGTTCATGATCCTTCACTTTTCACAGAATTCCTGTGATCCCAAACCCCCATGAAATTCGAGGAGTTACTGTATAAGAAAATGCAACATAGTGAGTAGGTATGTTTCCACAAAGTACGAAGTACCAGTACCCTACCCGTACTGCATCATGAGGCCAATATAAGAAACAAACATGAGGTTTAGTTAAGTATCTTGAGCAAAAGTTTTGGTTGTTCTGCCGGCAGAAAGCAGTAAATGGGGGTGGAGGGTTGCAGTGATGGTGCTGAGAAGATTCTCATAGGAGAGAGGACATGGCCAACCCAGATTAAGAAGGATGTTGAGCTGCTTGAGAGGGTCCAGAGAAGGGCGAGAAGGATGGTGAAAGGACTGGAGAACAAGCCCTATGGGGAGTGGCTATGGAAACTGGGGTTTTTCAGCCTGGAGAAGAGGAGGCTCAGAGGTGACCTGATTGCTGTTTACAACTACCTGAGGGGAGGTTGCAGTCAGGTGGGTGTGAATCTCTTCTCTCAGGCTGACACACCAGAACAAGAGGACATGGCCTTAAGCTACACCGGGGGAGGTTTAGACTGGATGTTAGGAAGAGCTTTTTCACAGAGAGAGTGATGTCTCTTTGGAATGGTCTGCCCAGGGAGGTGGTGGAAAGCTATCCCTGGAGATGTTTAAGAGAAGACCTGATGAGGGACTCAGTGACATGGTCTAGTTGGTGGAAGGCTTGGATGCATGGACGGAGCATGGTGCCTGTGGTTCCACGCTTGTGGGCCTGATCCCTGGGTGGACGTTCTCTTGGGAGTTGGGCTAGATGATCCTATGGGTCCCTTCCAACTCAGAATAACCTGTGAACCTGTGAACCTTTGTATTCTTCAGTGGGTATTAACATTCTAGGGCTTTATGACTGTTAAAGAAAGGGCATTGTGGTTAATTTTTACTTGTTCCATCAGATTTGAAGAATAGGTATTCTTTCTTTAATTTGACACAGCTTTAGGCTAACTGTACGTATTTATCACAATACACTACTATGTTTATTCTGTGACAAGCATAGGTTAATTAATTCATAGGATGTGAGTAGGATCCTTTTATAAATCACTTATTTTTCCACTGTTACTGGTAAACTGTAACTTTTTTACTATGTTTCTTCTTTCTCGCACATCTATTTTGATGATTATTGAATTTTTATTAAAGATTTTTGAGAACTGCGCTGTTGGCATGGATCCTTTTAACAAAATTTTGCAGAAATTTTGTAAAGGAAATGACAGCAGGAATTTCACAAAAAGTCTGTTTAATGTTTGTCTGTGAAAGGACCTCATATTCATATTTCATAGACAAATCTAATATTTCTGTATGAAAGGACCTCATACTCCTCTAGAAGTATAGGTTGAATCTAGTGCATATTTTGTGGCTGCTGTTATGAAGCATAGAGGATCCATCTTTTTCTGCAGAACTGTGGTGCTTAATCTTCTCTCTGAATTATTTTTCTGAATGTCCTTCTTTTGGAACTTCTTGAAGCAGAAACTGAATTAGTATATATTTCACTGCCTTTATTTTTCCTCTTAAATTCAACTTAATTTTCTTCTTAAATTAGTATCTGTCCTCGTTCCCATATATATAGTGCGGTAGTGGAATTCTGCCTGCAGGAAAGAAGGTGGAATCCAACATTTTTTGCAGTGTCATGTAAACCAGATCCGAGACAGTTCAGCCAACACAGCAGTTAACATACCAGTGTTTTGCTTGTAGCTTAGCCTGGAAGAATGACCCAGCTAGGGAGAGAGTCTGTACATTGGGAGACCCAGGCTGAATCCAGCTCCCAGGCACATTCTTGAACCAGTTTTCAAATCCCTTTTTGCCCTAGTCCCTCATCTGGAAAATTAGTGTTTGGATTTTAGAGCCCTGGGGGAAGAACATAAGAGGCTAGAAGGACAACTTATATGTGTTGAAGATAGATACATAGGTGAAAGTTGAACTTAATGCTAATTGTTACCATATCTGTTCTTCTGGCATTGCTCAAAAATGTTAGTCATTCTTTTATTTAGATAGAGTCATTCTTTAAAGCAACTACTACTAGCTGAAGGTACTTGGGTAACAGGAAAAAATATGCTGCATTAGAGATAGAAACCACGAAACCATGCATGATGGCTTTATATTCAGCATGTACTGCACCCCAAGGAACTTCTGGTTGCAACCATCTCAAGTCGCACACCACGTTATTGCCCAGGACTCATCGTGGTACCTCATAGATATTTTGTTGGGCTTCTCAGTTACAGGACCAGTCCTTAGGAAGGAGGAGGTCTGGTAAGATATGCAGACCTCAAGTACTTTTCATAAGATCAAAAGGAAGGTTCGTTAATAGGCTTTTTTTTTCCCCCTTTTATCCACAGTCCTCTAGTAGCAGTTTATACCGTATGAAGTCTTTTCAGAATAATTTCCAGCATACCAGCAGGTTCTCCAGTTGGCTCCTGTCATACACAGAAATGAGTCGCATCTGGGCATGCTGTGTACTCTCTTTCCATATTCTGGTCTTCTTTGATCACAGTAATTGAACAAGAGTTCAGAAGCTTCCTGGTTTGCCTCCCTCTATCTCTCCATTATCTTCCTTTTTGAAGACCACTTTAATAAAAAACAAGAATGTGGTGTTCAATATGAAAAATACTGTTAATACCTCAGCCAACATGGAATTTCTGTAGACTGGTGTCTTTTGAATTTCCTCCTCTTATTAGAAGACACAAAACTGTAACAAATATTTGCTTTGTCCTTTTCCTACAAAGCACTGTGTAACTGCTTCCTTCTTTAGTTTAGTAATAAAATTAAAGCAACCCCTCAGAAGCCATTTTTTTCTGCACTGCACTTCCTATGTCACTTTGTAGTTGTCCAAGCATCTTATTGCCATTATTTTGGAGGGAAATATAACACTTCACTCGCACTTCAAATACAGTCGGGTCTCCTATATCGCAGACCCACGGTCTTAATTGGGGTCCGTGAAGCCCTATTTCTGCATTGAATGGCGGCCGCGCCACCGCCGCCTGCGCTGCCACTGTCGCCCACGCCACCACCGCCGCCGCCTCCCCTGCTGCAGCGATGGCAGGTCTCGCATGCGCAGTTGCGAAAACTGGCCTCCTTCATTGCTAAAAAATCATGCCGCTAAGATCTGAAGCCACAATATGTGGGGCGCGAAGTGCAAGACTGACTGTATTTCCACTTCCCCTTATATATGATAGGTTTTCTTGCAGAATGTAAATGGAAAGAGTAAAGTGTGACAAGAGACCCTCACGGGTATGGAGTTGCCTCAAAACTGTTAATTGCAGAGTTTTAGTTCACTGTGTTTTCCATTAAAAATACAGGATAGAATTCTACTTTTTTCATGATTTCTGCTCCCCCATATCACTACCACTCTCTGTGATTTGCAGTACTTCGTGTGCTCAGGTAATTTTTTCATTTTGTCTTTCTCACTGCAGTCTAGTTTTCCCATATACACACTCTTCTCAGGTTTGGTGTCTATTGGGCCTCTCTTCCATGCTCAAGGGAGCTGTAGAGCCCTCTGTAGCTGCAGGTGGAATGAGGTGATAGACTACCTGAAAGTAGGTTTGCTTTCAGATCTGCATTGCCTGATGATTTGCTTGGATGGATGTTTGTACTGTGGATATGATATTGAGGTTTGTGGCACACTTCCTTAGAATCATGATATACTTCAACTTTCATTAGTGGGCTGCAAAATTTTCCCTCCGTTTTTTCCTTTTCATCCCCTTTTAATGTGGGGATGCAATGTGAATGCCCAAGTTCAGTTTCTGTCAGTCGAAGATGATTCACAGCAGAGCATCAGACAGAAAATGTCACTTCACTACACAGAAATTGAAGCCTGTGTTAAAAACAATATCCTTGCCATTTACTAGGGTGGCTTTTGCATAGCAACAGCAAGGGCTCAGAGGGTGTCCCCAGGCGTTGGGCCATGCAACAGGACCTGAAAACTGAGCACGAGATTTTCCTGATGTCATCACCTGAAGTAGTGTTACTGCAATTACTCATTTTCAGTTTGTTTTGTTTCTCTTCCTTTTTGCTCAGAAGGGTGGGTTAGGATTATTTGTCATCTTTGGCTAACCTGACATGAAGTTATGTGGAACAGATGGACATTCTTCCCCTATACTCAGCACTGGTCAGACCACATCTTGAATACTTTGTCCAGTTCTGGGCTCCCCAGTTTAAGAAAGGTGTTGAACTGCTTGAGAGGGTCCAGAGAAGGTCAACAAGAATGGTGAAAGGACTGGAGAACAAGCCCTATGAGGGGCGACTGTGGAAGCTGGGATTGTTCAGCCTGGAGAAGAGGAGGCTCAGAGGTGACCTCATTGCTATTTACAACTACCTGAAGGGAGGTTGCAGTCAGGTGGGTTTGAATCTCTTCTCTCAGGCTGAGGACACCAGAGCAAGAGGACACAGCCTTAAGCTGTGCCAGGGCTGGTTTAGACTGGATATCAGGAAGAGATTTTTCACAGAGAGAGTGATCGCTCATTGGAATGGTCTGCCCAGGGAGGTGGTGGAGTCGCCATTCCTGGAGGTGTTTAAGAAAAGATTGGGTGAGGAACTTGTTGACATGATCTAGATAATGGGATAGGAAGTTGGGTTATATAAAAAAAAAATTAAAAAAATTATGACGACATGACCCTGAGAGTAGCTCAGATAGATAAACATGGTGTTCATGGCACCAGGTTTGTGGGTTCAATCCCTGTATGGGCATTCACTTAGGAGTTGGACTTGATGATCCTTGTGGGTCCCTTCCAACTCAGTATATTCTGTGATTCTATGACATCACCAGACTTCCTTTAACTACAGGTCTGAATAGTTCAATCCCGGTCTGCACTATTAATAATACAATTGATGTTAAAGCAGCGATAGAATCCTAGTATTTGAGTTATTGATTAGTTTCAGAACAAAAATTAAACTTAAAAAAGCATCCTTCTCATTAACTCCCTTTTCAAAAAATTGCCTTCTGAAGTTTTTGCAGTAGATTGCTTTTCCTCATAAAAGTGAGCTGCAGTCTGAGAGGAAAAAAGGGAGATACTTCACTCATTGGACCTCCGGGGAGTTTTAATCTTACTCCTTTCTTTTTTCCATTCTTTAAATCTGTGTATCTGACTTAATTTTAAACCCTTCTGTGTTAATAAAAATAGTTTGTTTAAATGTCCTTTATCTTTAGAACCAAAGGAAAACAAATATTTGTAACACTGTAGGGTAGATATTACTACCTCCTGCCCCCATCTGACGTTCCTGCTTTCCTGCAAGGATATGGACTCATGAAGATGAACGCTGTTAAATCGCTGATACATTCACTTTCTCTGACTGCTCTGAAGAAGCAGCATCCTCAGTGGTGGCTACTGCATGCCTGCAGCAAGTGAAGAACAGGAAAGGAGACCTGAAAGACCACATCCTGTACAGCCAAGATGCAAAAAGCACTGCATCTGTCCTCATATAGAATGACAAAAATTTCAGTGATGGGAACAAGAACGAGCTGCCTTTTCTGCCTTAGAAAAGCCATCACACAGCACCACCTAGCCGGGATAGATGAGTATGAATAAACCATCTGAGGACAGGACTGGAGCAAAATGCTCCTGGGAGAATACAATGTAGAGCAGGACTGAGCGCCTTAAACAACCGATTCCATCTAATACTTAACACCGGTCATTGATACAAGCTGAGCTGTGCTGTCCTTCCCTCAGGCAGCTGGTACTTTTCACTACTGGATGTTTCACAGAATCACAGAATATGCTGACTTGGAAGGGACCTACAAGGATCATCAAGTCCAACTCTTTGCCCTGCACAGGACCCCAAGAGTCACACTACATGCCTGAGAGTCATCCAAACACTTCTTAAACTCTGTCAGGCTTGGTGCTGTTACCGCTTGCCTGGGGAGCCTGTTCCAGTGCCCAGCCACGCTCTGGGTGCAAAACCTTATCCTAATGTATGATCTAAACCTCCCCTGACACAACTTCAGTCCATTCCCTCTGGTCTTGTCATTGGTCACCACAGAGAAGTGTCTTCCCCTCACAAGGAAGTTGTAAACTGCAATGAGATCTCCGATCAGTCTCCTCTCATACAGGTAGTTAATCTCTCTGCATATTTAAAGAGATACACCCTCACTTTTGTCATATTTTTTGTAGTCTGGAGTTGTACTCCTTAGCCCTGAGTATATTTTTACAAACCTAGCTTTATCAGAGTGACGACATTAGTTATAATGCAATTTATGGGTTTGCTGCATTTTTCCAAGGTGCTGGGGAGAAATTACCCAGCTACCTGCTGAGGAATATTGCAAGAGCATGGATTTTGAAGAGACCAGCAAGCCCATTCTCATCCCACTTCTGTGACTGGGGAAGATGCATTATAAAATAGTTAAGCTGCAGCTGCTGTCTTTCTCTGTTTTTAAAAGTAGTTCACAGGTTCACGGGTAGTTGCTTTACCTGTTTGTTTTTGTAGGGGGCCCAGAACATGAGCTTGCTTTTGGGCTACAAATATATCACAGTATCGCAGTATTAGGAAGGTAGGAAGAGACCTTGGAGATCATCAAGTCCATTTGTGAATCTGTTGCAGCCTATTGCCTCTGATTTGTTATTTGGTTAATTTTGTTTATCTCCATACCTTATATAGCCTTTTGGCCTTCACCCCACTATCCTAAACAGCTGGAAATGTAAGACTCTGACAATACCCACTTGTGGGAGGCTCTCTAGGATCTCAAAGGAAAGCTACAATTAAAGACTTGATTTCAGAGCATAAGTTGTATTTGGTTATGCTGAAGTAGAGCAGCACCAGTCCTCCTATGAATTATGCTGTGGATTAAAAAAAAAACATTACTAAGTAATATGGAGGAGTCATAGGATTTTCAGCTTGCAAAGATTTTTAGTTTGGCATTATGCAATAAGGCAGATCTGCTTTACTACTGAGAGGCCATACAGAGAGATCTCTGTCAGCAAGACTGAAATCCAGTCCCTTCCAAGTTCTGAGATCTTATTTTCCTGGTTAAAATATGTGACTAACTATCAAGACACTTAATTTGCTCTGTAGCATTGACAAAACTGTTGTTATTGTTGTTGTTATTTGTAGTCAAGAACTGTACAACTAAGTACATGTGTGGAAGTCTAAAATAATTCTTTCAGGTATTCTGAGACATTTTATTTTTAAGAGGGGAAATGTGCCTATACAGTAACTTGGGTAAGGGAGAGTGGGAAATACTAAAAAAACCCTAGCTTTTTTTTTCCTGGTATTTCCATGATCACTGTGGTAATATCCTTCATGCCATTCACAGGTTCACAGGTTATTCTGAGTTGGAAGGGACCCACAGACACAGTATTCTGTGATACTTTTAATCTCTTTTATGGGGAATCTTTAGATGTTTCAGTAAATGTTCCTTGTTAAGTGCTGTGAGAGCCTACCATGAAATGCTTTCTCAAAGCAAGAAAAATAACACCAAAAGTAAGCATTCAGGGTGATTTTGGTACTCTCAGTAAAGTTACCTTTTCAAAAATTGCACTCTTCTGAGTTGAAAGGGTCAGATCTCAATTACATTTGCTTTTGGCTAAATTGGTAGGAACTATTCCCATCAGATATTACGCAGCTACCACAGTGCACTTCACTTTAGCTTTCTGGGATACAGGGGGTCATGTTCTGCAACAGTTTGTTGTACTGTTTTTGTGGAATGCTGCCCCTTGTTAAGGCATCACTGTATTTACTGATTTTACCTGCAGTTAGAAGTAATCTGTTGTGGTTATTTCAGAAAAAATAAAATGTTGTTTTGGGTTTTTTTATATCTCCTCTCCCTCTCTCTTTATGTCTGTAGTGTTCCCAAAGAACTGAAACAAGAGCCCAACACTGATCTGTGATGCAAATCAAATCACTGCTGATTATGATCTCATGCTTCTGTGGGTTCAGCTCTTTGAATGACCGTGGCAATTAGTTGACTAAAAACTATACAAGTCCCAGATGCTGGATAATTCTTAAATGCTGCATCTCAAATGTGTTTCATTCAGGCAAAATTAAACTGAAATATACATTAAATAATGCCACCATAAAGGTACATATCACTATGCAGTGGCTTGATCAAATGTGTTCAGTCTTTAGGTTCAAAATAGTGCACTAAGGGTCCAGGTCACCACTGCTGGAAACGTACCTATAGCTTGGTAGCTACGGCCTTGTAGAAATATCCAGGCACATATTAGATTTCAGTTCTTGTTACTTTGCTGTTTGGTATTTTTAGGCTTGTGGTCACATTTCAAGTGATTTTGAAGGATGCTCTATCTTACTTCTGAGGCTCTGTTAGGCTTGCTTCGGAGATAGAAACTTAGTCCAGGGTCATCTTTTTGCTGCACATCCAGATTTCCAGGAAAGTAGACTATAGAGAGTCTTTACACATGCAGATGAGTTATTTCAGAAGTCTGGCTGGACCTGTCACTTTTGAACATGAGTTTCTAAGCCTTGAATTCTTGTTCTGAAGAACAACCATGTTCTGAATCTGCTGTAAAGAAAACATGTTTCTATCCCTTTCTCTCTGCTGTCAAACTAGACCAAAAGTAAGGATTGCTGTTACTGTGCTACTGCTGAGGAACTGAAATACAAATTCTGTAAGTCATTGGAGGTTCATCAGCAAGTCACTCAGTATTGTTTTAAGTGCTTTAGAAAATTTAAGTCACTCAAGCTACAATACCAGAGATGTTTAATCCTGGATTACACCTGGTGTACAGAGAAGTATTTGAACCTCATTACATAAAAGGCCTTGTCTTCACATGATTTGTGAACTGAAAGGTACATTTTGGGCATATGTATGGGCATCTGAACCTTAACATATCTAGAACTGCTTTGTTGTACTGAAATTAAGTAATCACTGTGATCTGGTGAAAATAAGTGTTACAGATCTTTTTGCACCTGCATGTCCCTTTCAGTAAATGTGTGTTTAGGGGGTGATATGGATATGTGAGAGACAGAAAAAAAGTTGCAGGTACCATCCTCAAAAAAACAGAGTGCTTTAAAAGAAACATCTAAGGATCCTCATTTTTTAATTTGTATTTTTCATACAGCTGGTATTATTTAGTCACATTTAATAAAATAGACACAGTTCTGGACAACTAACTGTAGGAGGCTTTGGAGGTAGTTGGACAAGATGGTCTCCAGCGAGATCCCTTCCAACCTCAGCCCTTCAGTGAGTCACTTAAAGTTCCTCCACCTTTTTCTGCTGCAGTCACCCAGATATGCTTTATACTTGGAAGAAAATTGACTTTTAAGCCAGATCTTCTTGGTCGATTGTAAGAAAGAAATTTCCTTTTAGTCTAACTACAGTTGGGATCTGCACATGGAGGTGAACCTGAACATTAGAGTTCTCTCAAGGGTGCTAAAGAAGCTGAAGGTGACTTCATCTGATCTGCAAACCTTTGGAATGCAAGTGAACATGAGTGTGCTTAAAGTTAACCCCAGCTTGGGAAGCCTTTGCCACATCATCACAAGTGTTCTATGGAAACACTTCCATTTTCATTATTCAAGCAGAAGTCTGAGGAGTTTTTTGTACCTCTTTCATCTTTCTGTGATTCAAAACCAGACATACATCTTTTCAGTTTGTATCTTTGATTTGCTGGAAAACTGAGGGTGGATGTATTGACTTTGGTTGATACAATGCAGAGGAAGTATGTAGCTTGAGGTAGAGGAATTATGTTATCTCCTTGAACACTAAGGTTTATAACTGTTAAAAAATAGTTATCACTGTAATATGAGCATAACACTGCCTACAATAATATCATGTGTTCATGTGGTTCTCCAGCTGTATGCAGAAGTTGCATAGCTGCTAGCATTTATGAAACCCAAAATGTAAAATATCTCCATCTCTGTCCTCTTTCAACGAAGGAGGGACTTAGAATAATGTGACTCTGCTAGGGGTATGTAATTAAGCAGTGCTTTAGCTGATATGCAGTGACTTTTGTCCCTATAAATCAGATTTCTAAAAGGCTCCATGAAAGATTCTGCCACTCACTTCAGAAACCCACCACATGGGAAGCTGAGAATCTGTCTAGGCTTGGTTACATTTTTATTTTCATTTTGAAGTTCTATGGATTTAGAAAAGAGCATCTGGATTAGACTAATGATGGGAACTGGATTTAAGGGTAGCAACTTCTTCCAGATTTGGGAAACCTGTGACAAATAGATGACTGCTGGAGAAGTGTAACTGCTTCTGTTATCTTTACGTGTCCCAGAGAATGCATGTTCATTCATTAACTTTATTTGGCAAGTTGTCCAAAGGCAAATAAGTGGGTCTGGATTTGCAGTCAAACCTCTGCTTCTGAGTTCCTTTTTGTGCCTGAGAAGACACAGAGGTTTGAGAATAGAGAAAAATCTTCATTCTATATATACATTGAAATGCTATTACTCTTACCTTCCCGGCAATGAGTGGAATATATAACATATATAAATCTTCTTTCTCTAATTTTGCTTTATTAGTTATTTCAAGAGGAGTTTGTGGTGAGTTTGTTCAATGGTTTGATGTGTGATATTTGTTCTTTCAACAGTTTTATCATTTCAATAGTTCAAACCATTAGTATGCCACTGTTTAGGGTGCTTAAAAAGGATAGCCTCTTAATTTTTTGCTTAAGAAAGGTGTTATAATACATAATATTTTATAGTTTGGGGTCTTTTTTGACATACTATCTTTAACCATTTTGACACATTTTACACATAGATTGTTATGATTTTGTGTTTTTGCTATTGAAATGTTGCTTATGAGATTGTAAAGTGTCAGGAAAGGACTGCCAACCATATCATTAAACTTACAGGGTTTTTCAGGTGAAGTTATTTAAACCCAGCCATAGTTTTGGTATTTAATATGAGTACTTTTTAATGGAACTGTTGAAAGAACAAATTTGACGTGCATAAACCCACATAATAATAATAAAGCACTTTTCCACTGTATTGCAGACTCAAATAGTTTTTTTCCCCTACGGTCCTCTCACTGAACTTTGATATTATTTAAACAGGACATTGCCAAGGCCACTACCTCTAGCAAGTTGTTTTATAAGCAGTAGAACTAATTAAGCCATTTGTTATCTTGGTTTTCCTCCTTCCTTGGTTTTTCCTTCCCATCCCACATGCTCTCGGTACCTCAGTTGTGCTGTGTGTCCTGTGCCTGTTGTCTTTAGTACAAATGGCCTGTGGCATGGTTGGTAAAAAGCTGCACAAGGACTAATTTTCTGGCTGGCTCCCTTTCAAAATGACCGGAAATGTCCTTTTCTATTATGAGAATGACTACTCAGGGTCTTTTGTAATGCTGTTTTCAATTTGAGTAGGAACATAGCTCAGTTACTGTCAAGTATGACAATTCAGTGGGTATAGATCCCATAGTTACAGGAAAGAATTACTCCATGAATGGGCAGTGGGAGGGACTGCACAGCTGCCTAAGGAAACAAGGGTGAAAATGCAGTGCTCTTTTTGTCTGTTGTGTGTTTGAGTGCATTTAATTTTGAAAGGAGGCTCTGAAAGAAGGTACTCTAATCGTTCTCTTAGCTTTGACTTTGACCATAATTCTTTAGAGCTACGCATTTTATCGGTGATGGCTTTCACCGGCAGGGACAGGGTGACCTCTGAGCTTCACCTGAACCATTCTGTGCCTTGGCCAGAAGGAGAATTAACATCATGAAGACACGGAAGTTTTAAGATGTTGCTTTGTACACAGTTCCTCTATCAAACATACTGCAGGTCTGAAGCTTGTGAAGCACTCTCTGCTGCTGTCATGAAGAAATTTCTTTTTGCATCAACTACGTGCCAGCCTATATAAATCAGAGGTCTGGCTATGGTAGGGAGAAAGTTTGATATGGAAAATTGATGTGGAGCAAGTGGACTTCCTTCTACATTTTTTCTAATCACTCAAGAAAATGATACAATAGTGATTTAATTTTAAATATAAAGCCTGCATTTGGAATTTAAAATATTTCTGAAAACACATATTAGTCAAATATTTACATGGAAGCTTAAAAAAAAGAAATAAGATGCAATGTTACATCTTCTGTTTGCCTGTTAAATTTACAGTACTTCAGCTTTTCCATGTGATCATGGAAATGTGATCAATTGCAGCATGCATCATAGAACTGTTGTATGACTTCATTAATTGTAGATGGCTTTCAGATCCTTAAATGCTTTGCATGAGATAAGTTACCTTAGTAACAGGTTATTGAATCTCTTCTTTAATTAAAATGGATTGCTTTTCGTCATGAGTAAGCTTACTTTGTATTACATTAGATATTTTCACAAACCAAGTTGTCACTCAGCAGTATAACAGAAGCTAAAACAGTGATTTTAAAAGGGATTTTGGAGAGGGGAGTGAAGATTAAGTCCTATCTGCAATTAAGATCATAAAAAATGTTTTCCTCTCATTTATTTTGTAGCATATCTAAGGAAATATTAACTTGGCCCTGCCCAAGGAAAAGAAGTTGCTGAAACTGCTATTCTCTCAAACCTTTCCGGTTGCCAGAGGTTCAGCCCAATGACCATCTGTTGAGGACAGCATAGTTCAAGGCTAACATCATACATCAGTTTAGAAGGCTAGCGTGAAGGCTTGGCGTGTAACTCTTCTGTCAGAAGAAAAGAAGACGTGCCAAATGGCCTTAATCATATTTCTCTTGTGTAGGCACACAGATCCCATTCTTGTGATCTATTTTAGTTTGCAAATTCATTTCTAATGTGGAATTCTAATTCCCTGTGGTTTCATATCTTGTTGCTTATCATCTATTTATCTTTCTATTACCAAAATAATGAAATCTCACTGTTACATCCATTGCTGAACAGATCGTCAGGTTAATGTTCAAGAGAAACAAGGTTATTTCTCATTTATTCTGCTTATCGGAGCACATTTTATTTAATAGATACAGTCATTTTGCACTTCTGGATTCGCATATTCGCATATTTGCTGTTTTTTTCCCCTGTGGATTGTATCTGCATGTTCTTGGAGTTTGCCAGTCAGTGCATGAGCACTACAGTCATACCTCGCATATTCACAGTATCACAGTATTAGCAAGGTTGGAAGAGACCTTGGAAATCATCAAGTCCAACCTGTAACCCAACATCAACCCATTGTCTAAACCATGGCACTAAATGCCTCATCCAACCTACTCTTAAACACCTCCAGGGATGGCAACTCCACACGCTTCCAGGTTTGCAGATTCACGGTTTCATCGTTTTTTCCCTGCAAATAGTATTCGCAGATTGGGTGGTTCTCGGGATCCCCAGGAGATCCATAAATCGCAAATACAGAGGTATGACTGTATGTGACTAATTCCTAAAGACCCACCATGTTAAAATTGGTTTCACTGTAACCTATAGACCTTAGGGTCATTCATTTGCAGTAACTACTAAAAAATGGCCTAGTCAGAAAGTATGTTTCCAGATGATAAGCTACATTACAATGGCATTATACACGTCACAGTTGCAGGGGTTTTGTTTCGTTTTGGGTTGATTTTTTACATAAGGCTACATAAGGTGGCCAACCAAGGTTATGCTATCTAATGAAAGGAACAGGCTTTACTAGACAATCTTACTCTAAGATTGATAACAGGAAAATCTATGCTTTAAATAAACAAAGTGCATGTTTATAGAAGACAAAAAAGAGAATAAAAATGTATGTTCCTTATGAAAAACTGTTTGATAGTACATTACGCACAAGCAGGAGTTTAACCAGAAATTGCTTCTCATGCTATTGCAGTTTCTCTCAAGCTAAGTGTTTTATACCTTATTTAAGATAATTCAATCACAATCTTTACCCAGACACAGAAGACAGTGTAGACATATTGATAGTGTTCATTTGCCTGGCATCCTAGAAGATACCAGCATTTGGGAAGGGTTAAAAACAACATCAGCAGATTGAATACAATAAAATTGCACACTTTGATGAGAGAGAGAAAGAAAATAAAATCTTAAAGTCAATCTTTACAAATGAAGCATAATTTCTGTTCTGGACACAAGCTGATGCCAAATTTCCAGTGAAATATTTTTGATTTGTGTTTTGCAATGGAAAAACCTAGAATTTTAATTGAAACCAAACCCTTCTGTTTCTGCAATATCTGAAAGAATGAAAGAGAAAGGTGCTCAAAACTGTATAATACCTAATAGGTGTGTTTGGGCCCTTGACAGAGGTTCAATGATACCAACTCAGGAATCACCTGAGAATAAAGAAGTTTCATCCTTTTATGTCCTATAATCTCCAAATCCTATCCTGTCCTCCTTTATAGCTCAATAATTACACGTAATTTTTACACAATGAATAGCTCTCATGGGAGACACTGAGGTGATTGATCTGGTTGTAGGGGAGAAAAACAAAACAAGATTGTTCTCACTATATGTGTTACTTTGAGAAACTGTGAATGGCATTTCATCCATCCTGTCATAAAACAAAGAAAAACATCATTTTAGAGTACTTAATGGGAGGAGAAAATCCCTTCCCCACCTCCCCAAGCTTGTCATTGCTCTTCGAAAAGATGGAAAGGGGAATGCCCCCAAAACCCTGGAGCAGCTCCTGTCTCGTTCCAGGCTCTGCACCCTTTAGGGTTTTTCTAACAAGGTCTGTTTGATGTGGCACTTGCTGCATGAGAGATGCCTTCATTAGAAGTTCATTAGAAATGGCTCAACACAGGGCTGATTTCTACCCTGAGCGTATTCTTTCAAAGTTCCCATCAGAATTGCGTGTATTCATCTGAAAGCCACTTTGACCTGCATTATGCTTTGTTTTGTTGTATAAATTGCCTGCTTCTGTGTACATATACTTTTTCATTTTTCCTCCTTTTGCTTCTGGACCACGTTTGATGGTGTAAGCCTTTTTTTTTTTCCTGCTGACCTGCTGAATTATCTGGTTGTCGTTCCTCATCATCATCTCTTTTCAATATTAGATTTTGGATCTCAAGATGTTTCTCTGTGAACAAGGACATGTACAATCTAGGTGCATTTTTACCTTCTAGGGAAAGAAAACAATGAAAAAAGCTGGCATGGTTCAGAGAGCCGCCGCAAGATACAGACACCTTATGCTATAGCAATAGTAAGATAAGATTGTGTTGTGTACTCATCAGAGGTAAACCTTTTATAGCAGATAAGCAGCTCTCATTGCCCGTGTCCAGTAATGTTGAAGTTGAAGCAGAATCAAGGCTTCTAATATTGTGTAAACCCAAAGTGAAATTGTAAGCTGGTAGCAAACAAGGTTTTATTCCAATATATATGTTCTTTTAATATATGTACTAGTCTCCTTTTATATGTGGAAGTGTGTATGTGGGGTGCTCTTGGTCACTGTACGGGTATTAGATGGTGAGTTGGACTAGATGATCCTTGTGGGTCCCTTCCAACTCATAATTTTCTGTGATTCTGTGATTCTGTATATATATATATATGCAGTTTTGACAGATGCTGAAGGAGCTTTTGAGATATTAGTGACAAAACTATGTCAGAGAACCATAGCTGATGCAAACTGTGGTTGAATCCCAAATCATATTTTGGAAATGTTAAAATATACTTTTCCACATGCTCCCCTATATATCTTTGATTTTTTTTAATTTATTTTTTTTTACAGTTTTATCTCTGCACATCTTATGGGATTTATCCAGTGACATATAAGCCAATTTTTCTAATGGCAGGTTTTATCTGGCACTTTTTTTACATCTTTCTTTTCTTTCTCTTTCTTCCTTTGCCTGTGACTCTTTCTTGAAAATTACCCTTCAAGGGTTCTAAGTCATAGAATCATACGATAGAGTGATTTGGGTTTGAAGGAAACTTAGAAATTACCTAGTTCCAACCCCCTGTCAATGGTGGGTGGAAATCCACTTTAGTACAGTGGTAAGTGTCCCCACCTGGCGTGTGGGAGACCCGGGTTCGATTCCCGCCAGGGAGACAGTGTTAAGAGTTGGACTCGATGATCCTTGTGGGTCCCTTCCAACTCAGAATATTCTGTGTGTGTGATTCTGTGTGTGTAGGGACACATTCCACTAAATCAGTTTACACAAAGCCCCATCCGACCTGGCCCTGAACACTTCCAGGGGTAGGGCATCCACAGCTTCTCTAGGCATACTATTCCAGTCCCTCATCCCCCTCACAGTGAAGCAGTTCTTACTAACATACAAACATACTCTCTTTCAGTTTAAAGCCATTTCCCCTTCTCTTGTTAAAATCGGGGAAAATTACTGGTGTTTCTTTTAGCATCACACAGTTTGATTCTGTTTACTCATTCCGAGTAAGAGAATATGACTTTGAGCAAGAGTTAGTAGGATGTCCTTGTGTGAATGAAGGCCGAGGACATCTGGTGTTGGATTAGTGCGAGTGTAGCCACCAAATTAAAGGGAGTTCCTCTCCCTGTTTGGTGTTGATAAGATTGCATCAGGAGTTCAGGAGTCCAGTTTGGGGCTCCTAAGTGTGAGACAGATATTTACCTACTGGAGCAAGTCCAGTAAGTGTTCACCATGGTGGTGCAGTGGAATAAATAATACATGAGGAAGAGTACTGGGTTTGTTCACTTAAGATAAGAAGGGAAGTCATATTAGGGCCAGTCCAACTTTAATTATTACTCTGATACTCTCTCAAGCACAATATTTTTGATTTCCTTGTTCTTGATTATTACAAAGAAAATAAATATATTGTGGTGATATTATATATCATAACATTACCTTATAGTGTTATATATTGATTTTATGTATTTGTTATTTGTGATAATAAATAGCGGGTTTATATATATACTACATATATTATGTATTTTATTTAAATATACATATATATATGTATATATATAAAACCTTCCCTTCCAGGAAGATCTTTCTTTCTTTTGTGAGCAGAGAGGAAGTCTGTAAAACATGAAATTAACATGAAATTAAGCCACATTGCAGGTGCTGGCGGGATGCTAGTGGGATCTTCCTGCAGCATTAGATCTCAAGTCGGAGGGCATCTTTGCACCTCACAAGAAAAAAGGGTTCCAGCTTCCCTGTACATCTCTCATTGACTAGCTGGACACTGGTTGCACTGGGTGTTTCTTTAGCTGCAGCTCTGCCTGGCTGTATTCTATCAAAAGGATGAGTATGTTGCCTACAGTAAGTCCATGTTAACACTTGGAATAGGACATGGAAGATTTTACTGTAGTAAATCTTTATTTAAAAATCCAATGCCCATTTCTCCTTTTTATTTAAACAGCGTAAATCCAAAGCAACTACATCTCCCCAAGTGAAAGACTTTTACTCCATTTTCTTTTTACTTTCTTAATTTTAAAAGAAAAAAAATAGTTGAATCCTGAATGTTTAAATCTAAACTTTATAAATATTGTTTTGGTCTTTAAGTCAATGAACTTTGTGACAACATTCCTTGTAAAGGCTGAAAGCTCCCTTGACAAGTGATTAACCACCGGGATAAACCCTTCTATGAGACATAAGTTTTGCAGTCTGTTGTGTGGTATCTTTGGCTTAGTCTGTAATAGTCTAAACATAAAGAGATAAAAAGGAAAGGGACTGCTAAACTGCACTGTATAACGTGAAGTGAGAAGGAGAAAAAACGTTTATAATTTTACTTCCGTTTACGTTGCTGACTAATCTTAACTTTAGCCATAAGATGCTAACAATTTCCTTTCTATAAATTTGCTTTCATGTGGTAGAAAAATACAATATGAACTTTCTTTTCTAAATTAAAAAAAAAGTGTTGATAATTCAGTGCTTTGTCATGCAAAAATTCTTGTTTTATCTCAGAACCATTAAAACATCACTTTGCTAAGCCACTGAGTGTGCATATTGCCTCAATAAGCCCTCTTTTTACCTGAGTAGTAATATTTAGGATGAAAATTTGGATTTAATGACAACAACCAAAGTTTACAAAGTGATGATAACAGGACCTTTTTTGAGCTAACATGTCTACCTCTTTTATTGTCCTTCTCATATCTAGTCCTGTTTGAAGTAATAGTGTGATTGCCCTGTAGACTTTATCAGAACTGTGATTATTGAAGCTGGTTCAGAGAGCAGTTGAGCCTGTCTTCAATGTTAAATGAGAACCAGAAAAAAAAAATCACAGAAACAGTCTTAAAAGCTTTCATGGAGTTTTTAATGGTAATTCAAATTATTAGTGATTCTCCTCCTCATGAATGGGAAAGCATTGTTTTAAATGCAGGTTTTCTCAAAGCTAGTGTCTGTGCTGGCTCCAAGCAGAAAGCAGCCATGGTATGCATCTTCACTGGAAAGCACCTGCACTTTCAGGGGTGACTGACTATTTTGTGAGGAGTTGGATAAGCACTGAAAATTTACAGATTAAGGAACTGAATTTACAGTGTTCTTCTAGTACCTAAATGGCAAGCAAAACACATCTGTTCTAATCACTCATTTTCATCAGGACTGCTTCTGAGTGGTATTTATCCCTTACAATACCACCTGTGAGTTTGTTAAGCACAGGAGGCTGGTACCTGCAGATAGCACCCAAAATCAGCTGGCTGGAGCCTTGATCTAGTGCAACTACGGTGGGCCACCCTGAGACTTCACAGGATTTGCAACATGTTAAGTGCATAGGGACTAGCTCCTTCTTCCAACAGCTGTGGTGGCCAGCAGGCAACAGTTTGAGCAAAGGTATTGCCAAAGATTCTTCTTTCTGGAAGAAAAGGAGATTTGCTAAAATAGAATTAAGCCTGGTGCATCCTCACTGATTGCTGTCAAATGGAAATGTATGGGAAATTTGCCATACAGCACTTGGGTAAATGCACCTCAGTGTCACCATGTGACAAAGCCTCGAGGTTTTAAGAACCATCAAAAGTAATATCCAAGATTTCCTTTCTAGGGAAAGGATCTTGATCAGATTAGGAGGTAGTACCTAAGTGGCAATTTGGGAAATATGTTACTGCTAGAATAGTTTAGAGTAATCTGGTATAACTCCTATTTTACAAAGTAACTTTATGAAACAAGTGGATACTTTTTTGAAATTCTTTCAATATGTCTATTAAACAATTGAACTTGATAGCTAGAGGAAATGTCATTGCAGATCAGAACCACCGTGGTATTGGTCTGACAGGGAAATACACAGATATCCAGTGCAATTGGGAGGAAGTGATTTGTTGTGTTATTGGGTTTCCTTTACTTTGACTATTCTCTATATCTGTGAAATATCACTGCAGCGACTCAACTGCAAATTAGGCTAACCAAGAGTCTTAAGAGATCTGGTTGGGTTTGTCACTGGGTTTACCTGTCAGCCCTAAAATGAAACAATTTGATAATACATCAAGCTTGAAGGAGTCTAGATTTCTAGTAGTTCCATTGCAGTGCATGAAGCTCAATTCTGCAAGAGTGAATAAAATCCAGGAAACTGGGGAAATAGCTGGGTCACTGTTGACACTAAATTGTTTTTATAGCAACAGACTGCATTTTAGGTCATTACCTTCAAGTGAGCTCTACTACATCTCTGTGAGTGGCTATGTGTATGCAGTAGCTTGAGTCTGTCCCTGTTGCACTCGCAGTCTTTTTAAGAATATGGACACAGTCGCTGCCTTAGTGTGCATGTAAGTTTTCCCCGTGGGTAAGACATTTTAATGACCAGGTGATTTTGTTTCAGTGCCTATCAACTTAATTTAAGAAGACAAAGAAGGGGATTTTCGGAAACATGGATTATCTCTAAATGAATGCATCCTAAAGCAGATTTAAAACATTTCTCAACAGCAAAGGAGAGAGTAATGTCCACATTACTGTAGCTGTCTCATTAGAAATCTTGCAAGATGTTCAGTAGATCTGTTGCAGACCAATGTAGAAGAAAAATACAGGAAACTTAGAAATACATGGGGGCTTTTTCTGTAGCTTGATTCAAGCGCAGTCAGTGGGAAATTGTGTTTCTGGGACCAGTAGCATATCACCTTTTATTTGTCTTTAAATCCATTATTTAGATTGAGAGTATAGCAAGCTTCCTCTAGAATCAATTCTCCCAGTAAAAGTCTTCTCAGCTGGGCAGGTAGAGCCCTGGATATTAAAAAATCCTCCCCTTTCACATCTTCTTTTATTAAAAACTCCAAATAGTATTCCCTTAAGTAAAATGGTGGTTTTTTGCATACCTTATCATGCCAAGTAATCATACTTGATCATCCTTAGAAAGTCTTACTCAGCTCTTTTAGTCAAATGATCCTCTCTGGACATGGGAGATATGTGATGAAATTGATAGAGTGTGGTTATTGATTTCCAGTATATCCATTTTACTTATACTGAGTCTTTGATGAATTCTCACTCCTGGGTTTGTACAAAAAATTGAGTTTGAAAACTTGCAGGCAGAATGCTCAGTTCCAGTAAATAACACATTTTGTGACAGGGTGGGATAGTTGGAGATTAAACACACTTCCTAACAAGTTATGTTTATTAGTGAAGATCATTCTATTTAATAGTGTAAGCATTAAATAGTAACATTATCCCCACCTGACGTGTGGGAGACCTGGGTTCGATTTCCTCCAGGGAGACAGTGTTAAGAGTTGGACTCGATGATCCTTGTGGGTCCCTTCCAACTCAGAATATTCCGTGTGATTCTGTGTGATTCTGTGTGTGTGTGATTAAAAGAAGAGAAGATAGCTTAAGGAGGAAATAATACCATCATACAGTATTTTGACAGGATTAAATGTTTACAGTGAAAAGAGGAAATGAATGTGTTGTGAAACAGAGAAATATATACTGTGTTAGTTCAGTAGGTTCTGTGTGTATCAAGCTTTGGACAGCAGTGTTGGGGATATGCGTAAGTTGGGATGTTCAACTTTTTGTTACATGTGGCAATGTTAAGCTTTTGTTTGGATTCTTTGAATCTTGGGATTTCCCTAGGAGAACACTGTCCAGTGAATGAAATTTTCAGCCAGCTGGCTACCTTTCATTTTTTCAGTGCTGTCACAATTTAATCTCTTCCATTCATGTGCTATTACCAGATGTGGGCTGCTGCGCTTGCATCTTGCCCAGTGTCATTTCACACATATGGAAATGCTGTGCTTTGCAGAATGACAAGTTATGCTCTTTTCTTCCAGTTTCGCCTGGTGATAAAGACAGCACTGAAGCTGCTGCTGGTATTCGTGGAGTACACTGAATCCAATGCACTACTTTTAATCCAGGCTGTATCTACTGTTGATGGAAAGAGAGGTGAGTAGCCTTACTTGGAGGTTCAAAAATCTCAACACCACTGAGATCAAGATGATGTTTCATCACTGATTTCAGTGGTTCTAGAGTTCACAGGTTCACAGGTTATTCTGAGTTGGAAGGGACCCACAGGATCATCTAGTCCAACTCCCAAGTGAACACCCACCCAGGGATCAGGCCCACAAGCGTGGAACCATGGGCACCACGCTCTCTCCATCCAAGCCTCCCACCAACTAGACCGTGTCACTGAGCTCCTCATCGAGTCCTCTTAAACACCTCCAGGGATGGCAACTCCACCACCTCCCTGGGCAGACCATTCCAATGAGCGATCACTCTCTCTGTGAAAAAACTCTTCCTAACATCCAGCCTAAACCTCCTTATGCCTGCTTTGTGCAACATACCCTTCATTTCTTGATTAAAGCATATTGTAAATATTCATATAATCTAAGGCTGTCTGAGGAATTAATTATAATGAGAAAGTGAAGAGTGAAAAGCTGAGGAACACAATTGCCCCTTGGGCACCGCAGTCATTGCCCCTTTCCTGCACCCACATGCAAAGTAAACTTCCTTATTTCTTCTGATCTCAGAGGTTCCACTAGGCAAGACCATCTTTGCACTTCCTTCTGAGAAGCAGCAGTCTGATTTAAAAGAGAAAATGATATCTAATCAGTGTAATCCCTTTGAAGAGAAAGATGAGGTCAGTAATAGTACAGGCTTTATAGTAAAAGCAAAACCATCTGTTGTTATATTAAAATAAAGCCCCTGAGAAGATATTATACTATGAAATCTGTTACCCTTCAGGCTCATGAAAAATACTTGAATATGTATACTGTATTTTTTACAAATAAATAGAACAAAAATGGTTCTTTCTTGTTCTTCCCACAAAGCCATCACTAAGCTCCTGGGGCATTTTCTCTTGATGCGAAACATTCCTTTGCCTCAAGGAGAGTTTTTGAGGTTGGGAGATCCATTGTTGTGGTCTCAAACCTAGAGGCTGAAAGCAAGGTTCCCTCTGTGGAACAACTGCCTCCATGCTGAACTTCTTTGAGCAACTTGATATGGTAAATGTGAAACAAGAAATGTTGGGGGTTGGGGAGAAAGATGGTGCCAGAAATAGGAGAAAGGAGCCAGATTTTGCTTTCAGGTCTTACAATGTGCTGAAAAGAAAAAACACAAAAATTATCTCTTATGGCAGGGAAACAGGCAGGACCAATTCAAAAACAGTGAACCCTGCATGTTGGCTTTCTGGTTTGAATTAAAACCAATAAATCTTATAATGCCATAATCATAAATGTAATTGCAATATTTTTGTATTTTTGAGTGCAATGGGGTTTTTTGCAGTCATTCTTACTATTTCCTCAGCTTTCTGAACTCACTGGTATTTCAACGTGTTCCAAGTGCCCTCTGATCACATGCTAATAAACCCCATTAAAGAAGAAAGAGAAAGGAGGACTCTAAACAAACTACCATGCTCTATGTATCCCTTTCTGTATCTGTAGAACAGCCTTAGACAAATACTTACATGCCCCAAAGTAATAAAACAAATTAAGTAGCAACATAAGACTTGAGAAAAAAAAACTGTGTGTAGTGAGATGAGCATATGTTAGGAGCACGCGGAGAGTTTTTAGAAGAATTCTCATACTTGTCTTTTCGTGAATTGTCTCTTGCAAATAAATTAGCCCAAATATCCAGGTTTCCTTTTTTTTTTTTTTTTAATTATTTCTATTAAGCAGTTGTACTTGACTCCTTAAGAGACTTTTTTTCAGGTTTTACATATAGTTCCCTTTTGGGGTCATCAGTGTAACAGAAGCATAGAGTCGTTTTGGTTAAAAAAGACTTTTAATGCTGTTGAGTCCAAGTTCACTACTAAACCATGTCCCTTAGTGCTACATCTACACATCTTTTAAATACCTCTGGGGATGTTGATTCCACTGCTTCCTTGGGCAGCCTGTTCCAAAACTTGATAAGCCTTTCCATGACGAAATTGTTCTTAATATCTAATCTAAACCTCTCTTGATGCAAGCTGAGGCTGTTTACTCTCATCAGGTCGCTTCAGGAGAAGAGACTGACCCCCGCCTTGCTACATGCTTTTTTCAGGCAGTTGTATAAAGAGATGAGGTGCCTCCTCAGCCTCTTTTTCTCCAGGATAAAAACCTCGAGCTCCTTCCACTCCTCAGCAGACGCTTCACCAGCATTATTTCCCTTCTCTTGACAAACTCCAAACTCAGTGTCTTTCTTGCAGTGAGGGATGCAGAAATGAACATAGGATTGGAGGTGCAGCCTCACCAGTGCTGAGTATAAAGGGACGATCACTTCTCTGGTCCTGATGTGGTCCTGATGTGTTTCTGATACAAGCCACAGTGTTTGTGATACAGGCCAGGATGCCCTTGGCCTTCTTGGCCACTTCGGCACACTGCTGGCTCATGTTCACCGGCCATTGACCAGGACTCCTTTTCTGCCAGGCAGGTTTCCAACCACTCTGCCCTCAGTCTGTAATGCTGCATGAGGCTGTTGTGGCTGAAGTGCCAGGACCTTGTTGGTTCTCATACAATTGGCCTTGTCCCATTTATCCACCTTATCCCGTTGATCCTTCTTGTCCTCCAGCAGATCAACACTCTCATCTAACTTGGTATCATCTGCAAACTGACTGAGGGTGCTCTTGATCCCCTTGACCAGATCATTGATAAAGATATTAAACAGGAGTGGCCTCAACAGTGAGCCCTGGGGAACCCTACTAGTAATCAGCTTCCATCTGAATTTCACTCTGCTCACCACCACTCTCTGAGCCCAGCCATCCAGCCACTTTTAAACCCAGCAAACTGTGTACTTGTTCAAGCCATGAGAAGCCAGTTTGTCCAGGAGAGTGCTATAGGAGTCAGTGTCAAAGCCCTTCGCTTTTAGCTGTGGATGTGCTATGTTTAAATTTATATTTTAAAATTAGTGGTTTATAATAATAATCCTGAATGCTATTACACAGCATCTGCAAAATAATCACAACATTAAACTTAGTCAGCATGGATTTAGGAGAGGTAGGTTCTGCCTGACCAACCTGATCTCCTTTTATGAACTGGTGACTCGCCTGGTTGACAATAGAAAGGCTATGGATGCTGTGTATTTGGATTTTAGCAAAGCCTTTGACACGGTTTTCCATGGTAAGCTTCGGCAGAAACTCTCAGAGCATGGATTGGATAGGAGCATTCTGTGTTGGGTTGGGAATTAGTTGGATGGACGAGCACAGAGTGTTGGTAAATGGTGCCACGTCCAGCTGGCGGCCGGTCTCTAGTGAAGTCCCACAGGGGTCAGTGCTTGTTCAATATCTTTATTGATACTAGTGGTGTACCCCAAGGGTCAGTGTTGGGTCTGGTCCTGTTCAACATCTTAATTGATGATATTGATGATGGGATTTGAGTTGCGGCAGGTCATGCATCCGCAGTTGTGAAAAGGGGTCTCCTTCATCACTGAAAAATCATGCCGCTAAGATCTGAAGCCACAATATGGGGGGTGCAAAGTGCAAGAGGGCTGTCCTAGTTTGGGTGGGGGTTTTTTTCCCCTCTGGCAGTGACGGGGGTTAACAGCTCCTGCCTGGGCCTCTGTTGCTGCCAAGGAGATCAAGGTCAGGAGCAAGCAGATAGAGACGCCTCTGTGAATAACATATTTAAGAAAGGGGAAAAAAAAGGAGTAACAGAAAAGATGGCCAGAGAGGAGGCTGTGAGAAGCTGAGAAGCTATGAAGGCATGGCCAGGCTGGCCAGAGGAGGGGTAGGAAGAGTGTCTCGTTGCTGCTTGTGGAATAGACCATAGTGAAGCAGACTGTCTGCCTGCAAACCTATGGAATAGAGCGAATAGAAACCAGAGATGTAGAATCCACCTGAGGCCACACTGAAGATG
>WEKX01006277.1:7919-34442 GCA_013390025.1 Pitta sordida | reverse complement strand
TCCTGGAGAAAAAAAGGGAATATGAAATCTGTTGTAAGTAGAAGGAGGGGGTGGGGGAGAAAAGGTTGCCTTTAAATGATGCTTCTCACATTAAGCTCTGATCTTGTTAGTTAATAAATAAATCCTTTGTATTCCTCACTTGTAGATTGCTTTGTTTTGCCTGTGATAAACTTTTTTTTCCAGTTTTTTCTCCGGGAGAGTTTGTGGGTGAATCTCTGGCATCAAGCCAGGGTCAAACTATGACAAAGGCTGACTGTAGTATGATTTTTAACAAGTCCAAATGCCAGGTTCTTCACTTTGGACATAACAATCCCATGCATCACTGTTGGCTGGGAGATGAGTGGCTGGAGAGTGGTGGAGAGGGATTTGGGAGTAATGGTTGATAGAAAACCTAGTATGAACCAACAGTGTGCCCAGCTGGCTAAGAGGGCCAATGGCATCCTGGTCTGTGTCAGGAACAGTGTGGTCAGTGGGACTAAAGAAGTTATTCTTCCCTTATACTCAGCAGTGGTCAGACCACATCTTGAGTAGTGTCCAGTTTTGGGCTCCTTGGTTTAAGAAAGGAGTTGAACTGTTTGAGAAGGGCGACAAGGATGGTGAAAGGACTGGAGAATGAGCCCTATGGGGAGGGACTGCAGGAACTGGGACTGTTCAGCCTGTAGAAGAGGAGGCTCAGAGGTGTCCTGATTGCTGTTTACAACTACCTGTAGGGAGGTTGTAGTCGGGTAGGTGTAAATCTCTTCTCTCAGGCTGAGGACACCAGAACAAGAGGACATGTCCTTAAGCTACGCCAGGGGAGGTTTAGGCTAGATGTTAGGAAGAGGTTTTTCACAGAGAGAGTGATTTCTTTGTGCAGTGGTCTGCCCAGGGAGGCGGTGATGTTGCCATCCCTGGAGGTATTTAAGAAAAGATTGGATGAGGAACTCCGTGACATGGTATAGAAAATGGGAGGCTTGGATGGATGGAGTGTGGTGCCCGTGGCTCTGGGGTTATGGGTTCAATCCCTGGGTGGGCATTCGCTTGGGAGTTGGACTAGATGATCCTGTGGGTCCCTTCCAACTCAGAATATCCTGTGAACCTGTGAACCTGCCTTTAATGACCGATGTAGGAGAATAGAAATACAGAGGAAGAAAAAAGCAATGTCCTTTTTCTTGAACCATTGTCATAAATCTTGCAGGTATGTAATTCAGTTTAGTATTGCTTTGATGAAAGACCAATGTTTCATGTACATACAAGGTGATGAGATATGACATAATTCTTCAACATGTGTACCACACATGATTAACTTAAAGAACGCCACATTAACTCAGCCTGGTTTGAATGCAATCCCATCTGTGGTTTCTATGTGTGAATATATCCATATGCAAACTGAAGTACAGAAATCCATGGAAGTAATGGCTTTACTCTCAGATACAAGCAGACCATAAGTGAATAAATTCATGGCCCTCATCATATAGCTTATACTTCCACGTCCATCTAACTCCCCCTTCCCCCACCTTTATTGTTTTAGAATTCCAGAGGAATTTCGTCCGTTTAAGCATACCAGACCACCAGTGGAGCTGGTATCGTACTCTTGCTGTCTACAGCTGCTTTATCTTGAGCATATTTTAGGACAGAGATTAAAGCCCTGTGACTGACCTGGGCACTGTCACATACTGATAGTGAATTACGTTTCTGCTACCTGACTTGTTATATTATTTGTAAGTGGCCCTCATTATCGCTTCTCTACTGCTTTCCTGTCATTTCATTTATAGTTAGGTATCCACTAAATTAATATACTGTAGGTACAATGGAAGAATGCAAGTTTAGTCACATTTAAATAGTCAGGAGTACAAGATGTTGAAGTCTTTTCAGAAGTATTACTTCCTTTCTGTCCTATGGCTGCTGGAGGCAGGCACTCTAAGTTGGTGGCAGTTCTCATTTAAATGTCCTTGTGCAAGGTTTCTCTTGCTTTATATGTACTGTGCGCATCCTTTTTAGATGTGATGTCAAGATTTTGTGTATGACATCAACAACAGTATTAAAATAAATATGCAAAAACACCTAAAGAGGAGACTGAGAAAAGACTGGAACTTAAAACAATGGGCAAATTATTCAATAAATAGACTGCACTAATTTAATATAAGCTTGATTATTGTGACCTTATGGTTCTTTGTGTGTCTGTGCACCATGCATCATTACTCAGAATGCTGTAAGTACCAGCAGGATTGAGACTCCAGCCTTCTTGTTGGAATAGCTGCAAAAAAGATCTCTTCCTAGTGACAAGCCTTTAAAGGGCAGTTGAGAAGTTCTTGTTTTATCCATTAGAAAGCAGGAGAACATACGTAAAATTCAACCTCTGTTGTTTTACTTCACTGAGCGTGTTTCATCTCTCCCCTTGATTTTGCCACAAGTCCACGAGTTTTGCATAAAAGTCATAGTCTTATGGGAACATCCTCATCCGCTCCCAGAGGAATCAGTGGGATGCTACATGATCATTTTTCTACATCATTGTTCTTCTACATCAGGATCATGTGGAGGAGGAAATTCTCAAGAGGAGGCAGTACTATCAATAACTTTGATAAAGCTACTCCCATCTGTATACAGGATTAAACCTTTCTTTCCCCATTGCTTGACTATAATTATGGAGTAGGTTTTGGAAATTGTCTAAGTTTAGTAGCCGAAGTGTAATGAAAACCTTTAAAAGACAGATGAGCTCTTACTATTAAGTGTGTCTGATTAACAATTTTTTAAAATTCTATTCTAAAATGAAAAACCAGCATGGGTAGAAGAAAATTATATATCACCTTTGCAGGAAAGCAACAAAGTGACCCTGAAATTATTCTTTTATGGTAATGAAGAAGTATTGAGACATTCAAGAAAAAAAAATCATATACAAGGATGCTGTCTGAAAACCAAACCAGGATTGTTCCAATAATAATAAAACCTGCCTGCAAAAATAAAGGCATGTTTGACTAGAAGGACTCTCACTGAAGAATGCAGTGGACCAAATAATTAATTTTTATGTTGTTATCAACTAGTTGGCTTTTTTTTTTCAAATTACATTGTTTTAAGTCAGACTTTCATGGTTTCCCCATTTATTTTTCTCTTTCTTATTTCCTTCATTTTTTTATTTTTTCATTGGAAACCACAGGAAGACATTTTTGTTGTGCGGATATAATTCCTGCTGATCATATATCATTTGTGAGCTAACTGAATTTGTTCCACATGTCTTTTGAACATATAATGCCCAAAATGTCTGGCAATATAGAGAATCTGGTAAAGAGGTGTCTAATGTATTTTCATTACAGACATGTATTTGAATTAGCATTTAATTAGCAATGCATATAAATACATTTATAGAGCTGAGAGGTTATCCCCCTTCTTCTTTGATTTTGCTTGAGATAAAGAAGCTCTAATTTATTATTCAGCAGTAAAGATCAGAGACTGTCTCAAAAAGAGGGGGAGGGAAAACGGGAAATATTGCTGTCTGTGCATGAATTAGTACACAGGTTTTTCCACACAGTGCCATGCCATTGCCTTGAAAATGCAGATCCTTAGTTAGCAGAGATCTGACGTCTGTGTAGCTGGTTATATGTATGGTATCATCATGAACAAACAAGGGCTGTTATCACTGAGGGTAGTGCCGAGTTTGGACCTCGGGGTCACTGATCAGTCAACAGCAGGTGGTTGTGATGATACATTTGCATTTTACTCCCTAATTATACTCAAACTCGTGCCATCCCTATAATGTTTAGGAGATGTAGACTTTTTGAATGCTCTGCATATTTCCCTCTGAAATTCAAAGACTCTCACAGTTCTGCTTGTGTAGTTGAGTATCTGTAGGTTAAGGTTAGCTCTCTACTTCGTCCTCCTCTCCTCTAACTTTACTCCAAACAAAGCACTGAATTATAGTCTTTCAGTACTTACTTTAGTTTTCCTAGAAAATATTTTGTAAATGCAGCCATCTTGCCATTTACCCAAATGAAACAGGGTAGTTTTACGTGGCACCTTCCACAAAAGAGGTTAGGATTCACTTCAGTATATCGGTGAGTGTCCCCATCTCTCATGTGGGAGACCGAGGTTTGGATTCCCCCCGAGAAGGCAGTGGTGCTGTTTAAGAGTTGGACTCGATGATCCTTGGGGGTCCCTTCCAACTCACAATGTTCTGTGATCTGTGATTCTGTAATCTGTCTTGAGTTTGGGTGGTGTGTTGCCTGTCTGATTTTTTTATCGCAGTAACTTACTAAGCCACTAGGCTTTAAGCATCAGATAAATATGCAAATTCAAATCAACATGTAAATCATGCAAATATGTCATAACTAAAACCAGAAATATTGACCTTACTTAGTGGAAAATGAGAGAAATATATCTAAAAATTCTGTAGACAGGTTTCTTATTAAAATAATTTGAGAAGAACTCCAGTAAAAATCTTTTCCCCTCATTGATCATTTCTTTTATCCAAGACACAGCCTATAAATGGAGAAAACTGTTTCTCTGCTGCACTGTTTTTTTAGCCTGACTTACTTTAATGTAGTGTAACTGCAATAGCATCAAGAATGTGAGCAACAGGGGCACTGAAAGCATAGCTTGTAGGTTTTTGCTGAAGACTTATTAAAGCCTATGTGAACCTGTGATAGGTTGAGTAAAAGTCCTCCCACTTGATTTTTAGAAGTTTGGTGTCAATCAAACTGGGCTACCAAAGCTTTCTTCATCATCAAGGTAAAGAAGATGATACCTTTGAAGAAAGTCCACCTGCAATATTTTGATCCCTGCATTAGGCTGCACTGTACTTTCCGTTGTCTACATTAACTTCACTCGCAGGGAAGCAGAAGAGACTGTAGAGAAAGCTGGATCTTTCCGCTTGAACTTGCCCCTGGCTGCATATTCCAATTTGTGCTGCTTCTTGTATAAATGTTGATGCTATATCTTTCCATTTTGATCACTAACCAAGAGTTTCTGCTTTTTTTAGGAGCCAAGGCATGGTCCAACATCATGGAGATTCTAGAGGAAAAGGATGGGGTTGATACTGAACTACTGGTTTACACAATGACCTTGGTTAACAAGGTTTGTTTACTCTGTTAGCATAACTAGTAGAGATAATGTTATTGTTTTCAATTTTATAGTGAACTTTACTGTTGAGAGTAAATGACAGAAACCTGTCATGAGGGAGTTGCAGGGCAGCCAGCACACTCTTGTTACTTGTGCTGCAGTCGCCCATAGGCAGTGGCTGGGAGCTGTGTGGAATTGTGGTATGACATAGCTCCTCTCCCAGAGCTGACACTGCAGTGCTAAAAGAAAACACAGCAAACTAACTCAACAGGTTACCCAAGGGGAGAAAGAAAGCAAGTGCTGGTGGAAAGAGCATGTGCTTGCAAAGGCTTGCAATGTGTGCAATTTTCCAGTTCAAAAAATTAATTTTTTTATTGCAAACTAAATATGATGAATTTTTCAAGTCTGAGTGCTAATAAGAGTATTTCTGCTTAAGAAAAGTAAGGTTACATTTTTTCTTATTTCCTTATATTTTCTGGTGAACTGATTTACAAGTAATAAGCTTGCAGTAAAATCAGATATTTTCTGAAGTATTCATTTTGTGCTATTAGGAGGAAAAAAATTACGGGCCTGTGAAGATTAGGAATTTTTTAGTGTAAATTCCTTAAATATCAGTATCTACTCCTAACAAATCTTAGGGTGATTAAAACTAAAGGCCCATTTTTTAAAGATCAGAGAAGATCAGCATACTACTGGCAAATCAAAATAATGGTAGTAAAGTTCCTCTTCAGTTTAAAATCACCTTATCTTAGTGCTGTACTTATTCTGAAAAGCATCACCAGTTACATATGCTTCTGCCTGTACCTACTATTAAAGCCAAGGTGAGCAGTCTTTAACGTCTCTGTTTAACACCTTGTTCTTTGCCAACTGATTCCTTTTTGCAGATAATTCTCTTCATCATTTGCACAGCTGTAATCTACCTGGCATTTGACTTCCTCGAAGATTTTGTTCTCTGTTGGATCTTTTATTATCCTATAGCTGATGCCCTTATTTAGATTTTTTCAGAACATTTAAAGCTATTTTTAGGAGGAGATAGTTTTTTAAAAACACACAAAAAGGAAAAGCATCACAGAGTCAAAGGAGCAAGGCAGTTACAAAGATCAAGGAGGAGAGGAATGCCACAAATCCACACTTATAATTATGATCTGGCTTATGGGCAGCTTTATGATGTTTTTAATGGGATATTTTTCGTGATTATAGAGAAAACACCAAGCAGCATGTAACAGTTGTAATTTTTTCCCCCGCAGAGAATACAAAGAAGGCTCAGATGGTTTTAGCTTCTCTAGGCAAGGAAATGGCAACATTTTCAGTGCAGGCACAGTCCTCATGAAGGATTTGTCTTAAGGAACACAGGGGTCAGTGTTGGGCCCAGTACCGTTCAACATCTTTATCGATGACATGGACGAGGGAATTCAATCCATCATCAGCAAGTTTGCAGATGATACTAAGCTGGGGGCAAATGTTGAACAGCCGGAGGGTAGGAAGGCCCTCCAGAGGGACCTTGACAGGCTGGAGAGATGGGCAGGCTCCAACAGTATGAGGTTTAACAAGACTAAGTGCCGGGTTCTTCACTTCGGCCATAACAACCCCATGCACCGCTATCGGCTGGGGGAGGAGTGGCTCGAGACTAGTGAAGTGGAAAGAGACTTAGGTGTACTGATTGACAGGAAACTCAGTATGAGCCAGCAGTGTGCCCAGGTGGCTAAGAAGGCCAATGGCATCCTGGCCTGCATCAGGAACAGTGTGGTCAGTCGGTCCAGGGAGGTTGTCCTTCCCCTGTACACAGCGCTGGTCAGACCTCATCTTGAGTACTGTGTGCAGTTCTGGGCTCCCCAGTTTAAGAGGGATGTTGAGCTGCTTGAGAGGGTCCAGAGAAGGGCAACGAGGATGGTGAAGGGACTGGAGGGCAGGCCCTATGAGGAGCGACTACAGGAACTGGGACTGTTCAGTCTGGAGAAGAGGAGGCTCAGAGGGGACCTCATTGCTGTTTACAACTACCTGCGGGGAGGTTGCAGCCAGATGGGTGTAGACCTCTTCTTCCAGGCTGACGACACCAGAACGAGAGGGCACGGCCTCAAGCTACGCCAGGGGAGGTTCAACCTTAACGTTAGGAAGCGGTTTTTCACAGAGAGAGTAATTGCATATTGGAATGGGCTGCCCAGGGAGGTGGTGGAGTCGCCATCCCTGGAGGTGTTTAAGAGAAGACTGGACGAGGAGCTTAGTGACATGGTCTAGCTGGGGGGTGTAGGGCTGGATGATCCTGGGCCCCTTCCGGCTCGGAGTGGCCTTCTAGACTGTGAGGGATCTAGGTTGGTGTTACGCTCTTTGTTGTGCTCTCGGTCTCTGTATGGGTGTTAGATGGTGAGTTGGACTAGATGATCCTTGTGGGTCCCTTCCAACTCATAATATTCTGTGATTCTGTGATTCTGTGAAGCATACTTCTTCTTTCTCCATATATACATTTACAGACTGTTTTGTGTCTTACTTGAGGGCAGAAAACACATCTGCCCACCATAAGAATTGCTCCAGTCCTTTTGTCCTCTCCCTCTATTTTGTTGACACTTAACGATTTTCTTATGCTAATATTTCATTAACCCTCTCTTGATTTGTGAAGACTGAGGCATTAATGACTCAGGCAGATACTTTTTATTGTGTATAGTTCTGGTATAACCTTTCTTGTCTTCCTTGGGTTAGTTCCTATGATCTCTTAAATCTTATTCTAATCTCTACTTCCTCATGTTTATTACTGAAGTCTGGATAAAGTCTTTCCTTTGTATAAAAGTCCCTCACCAACTACTTATCAAATGTAGAAAAAAAAAGTCTGTGTTGCATTTAATTCACTTTGTATTCAACTGCCACAAAATATCTTCATTAATGAGGTTATACTGGAGGATTTGTAAACTGTAAGATTACTACTGCTGATTTTCTTTTTACCTGTTTGCTTGTTCTCTCATGTCATACAGCATATTTTAAAATAAATAAAGTCATTACAAGGTACAAAAATTAATATTTGTCAGTACAGTCAGATTAAGCACTGAAAGGTTTTTAGCAGGTCCAGTACAATTTTAGAATTTGAACACCAACTTCCAGTCTAAGTGGGAGCCTGGAGTACCACTCACACAAGTGGTCCATCAACTGTAGCTGAAACAGTGCTGTTTCAGGTCAGTGTGGTGTTAATACAGCAGCTGGCACATCAATTACCTGCCTTGAGAACACTGCAGCTGCCACACTGGAGCAATGATCATCCAAAGTCCTGTGCCTGACATTGTCTGCACCAGATGTTTTAGAATTTGTGGTTCCTGGGAAAACAAATACAGTGACTCCCCACTGCATTGCGACTTCTCCTTTATGACCCCGCCCATTTGCAAAGCAATTTTTTCGCAGTCCGGCTTCCAGGATCTACGAGTTTACCCAGACCACGCATGCTCAGTGCGTTTATTTACCATGTAGTGCTAGGATTTAGCTCACGTCTCTCTATCTAGTACATGGGCCTCCTAGTGGAGCGCAGGCTTTGGGATATTCAATACCAGGGCAGGATGCTTGTATTACTTGGTCTTTCATGAAAAACATTACACACCAAATGGACTTCCTGTTGTCTTTATTGTTCCTGAACCTCTGCTTTATACAAAACTCACCATACATACTAGTTTTGCTAACTAGTGTTAGCCATTTTAAAAACTGCCAGTAAAAAGAGCCTTTCAGTCTGACACCAGGCACAGCCTCTCAGGTTTTGTTCAGATTTGTAGCCAAGGATACATAGTGGTAAGAATAGTGTGCTATTACCAGTTGAATATGTTGTCTAATAGGTCTTAGGAATTAGGAGAACATTTGGCTGATATATTCCCATAGTTTGGGGGGTTTGTCCACCTCCCGGTACATCTTCATTAGTTTTCTTGCCTTTCTTTGTATTGGGACCATTACAGTTAGTGGTAGAAGAGGGATCTAGGTTGGTGTTACGCTCTGGGATGTGCTCTCGGTCTCTGTACGGGTGTTAGGTGGTGAGTTGGACTAGATGATCCTTGTGGGTCCCTTCCAACTCATAATATTCTGTGATTCTGTGATATAGTAAAATTCTTGTTACGTAAGAGGGTATAACAGGCTCAAAACTTTTGGGCTGGGGTTTTGCTTTTAATTTAGTTCATTCCAAAAACAGCCACTTGAGAGGGAAGGAAAGCCATGAAGCCTTTGCAACAAGGGCTTGAGAAAGCAACTTGGAAAATCACACAACAAATCAATAAAAATCTAATTCAGGAGTGTTTCCTCAAACCAAAACTGGATAGAGGCATAGGAGTGAGTCTTGACATTCATATTCATGCTTCCTTCGTACACCTGAGTTCTGGAGATTTTCAGGTTTGACAGCTCATCTTTGGTCAAAGGTAGTGAGACCATAACAAAATTCAGCAAGCAAACCACAGAGTATGATTTAAACATGTTTCTCCAAGTGTCTAAATTTTTATATTCAAGTATCATTTGGAATTTAAACAGGTACTCAGGAAGGAACAAAGGCACTGGATGGAGCTGCCCAGTTGATGAACTCAGCTCTGCTGTCAGCAGTTTGTGTTTCCTTTATAAAGCCACCAAGAAAAAAAGGGTTCACTCTAATATCACAACCCAAAATTAGTCATTTATGCAAGCACTTCACATTCCATGTGTTTATTTGCTGCAAAAACATTTTCCTGTGATAGATTCAACCAAACTTGTTGTGATACCAATAGTGCCCTTGTACATTCCACTTTATAACGTTAGAAATTTAATTTAATGTGCTTTAGGCTCTGAAAGTAGATCTATGAGTTTCATGACAAACAGTGCAAACAAAAAAATATTTGATTTCTATACTTGAGAGTTCAGTAGCCCAGTTCTGGCCAGTAACATGCATTGAAAATTGGATTTCCACTGCTGCATGATTTAAAATTATATTAACTAATAAAAGGCTGCTGACAAAGGCAGTTGCCAATGAATACTTCCTTATGCTGCTGTTTTTCCAGTCTACGGCTTGCTTTGCCTTGGATTTTGTAACAGCTATGCTTGAAGGAGAGTGATCTGTATATCAACATTGAGACCATTTCCTGACATTTTTAGAAATAAATGCTCAGAATATCTGACTCTTTTTTCACCCTTTTGAAGATAAAACATCACAGCTTACTGTGCATGAAGGCACTCAGGTCAAAATAGTTGCTGGCTATATCTTTCATTTGCAAGAGAAAGTCGGATAGTTGAACACTATTTTCTGTTATGGTATTTCCAAATCCATGTTAGAACTCTACTGATTTTGCAGTGGTAGCTTCATTTGCTGAATCCTTAGATTTTTACTCAATCCTAGGTGTCAGTTTAGGAAGGAACAAAATATATGCGGTATGTGTTTTCAACGCTGTCCACAAAGTTTTAGTTTCATAGACTTCAGTGGGTTTTAAACATAGGCTTAAATACTGTTGTGAACACAGACAAATTCTTAATTAAAACCTGAACATATAACCCTAACACTTATTGGTGTTTGTGCTAAGACTTCCTGGTGTGATGAATTTTAACAGGCAGCAGTCTTGTAGTGACTGAAGAAGAAAATGTTACTGTTGTGCTTAGTTAGAAAAAAAAAATTAAATTAAAAAGTACTTTGTTGATGCACGTATTTTAGTGCCTCACATTACAGGAAAGACATACTTTAACAGGACAGATATGTCAGCTGCCTATTCCTCTCTCATTAGCCATGTAATTCACGACTGGCCTGTGTGCCTGTGAGGGATCTAGGTTTATGTTCACCACTCTGGGGTGTGCGTTCGGTCTCTGTACGGGCGTTAGCTGGTGAGTTGGACTAGATGATCCTTGTGGGTCCCTTCCAACTCATAGTATTGTGTGATTCTGTGTGATTCTGTGATTCTTGGTGAAGGGAGGCAGTCTAGAGCAGCTGCGCTTTTCTGCACTGTGCTGCTCAGAGCCACTTGGGAAAGTCCAGGCTTCAGAAAACCAGGGTTCACAGGCCACAGTTTATTCCATCCCAGGCATAAGAAAATGAAACTATTTGGAGAGGGCCTAGGTTTTGCATTTACCTCTCACTCTTTCTCTCCTCTAATGGGAATATAGATAATTTACTCAGCTAATTAAATGGGAGAGAGGAGACTACTTCAGAGTAAACATCCCTCTGGTGAGCTAATCCAGAATAACTGTTGCTTCCAGTATTGTCCTCATGTATTTTGCTAAAACGACTTCGCATAGATTGGTTTTTGTGAGGAGATATATGTTGCTATGCAGGTAGATTGCATCTATATGTTCAGTAGTTTCCGCTCAACATGCACAGGATTAAACTGATTTTTCTGCATCATCCCTTAGTACAAGCTGAGTAGAAATCAGTGGCAAGCTAGAATATGAATTCATCCTGTTGTCTTTGTAGGACTGGTGGATGAACTTCATTTGTGCTCTGAACTAAGTTGTCCAATGCCCATTTCCTTTTCCCGTGCAACACTGCAGTGTGGGTGACCTCGTTCAATTCCTCTTCCAAAGGCATACCATGGTACACGATATGCTGCAGAAAAAGACCTTCCTTTTTTTTAGTTTTCTGAATTCACCATAAAAATGGGAGATTACTACAGTAAGAAAACTGCTCTCTCTTGAATACAGAGCAGGTGCCATAGAAAGCTCTGAACTCAAACAGCTGATTTTCAATAACTGCTTCTATTAGCATTCTTTATTTCCTAGTGTGCAAAAGCTCCTCTCCATTGTCACTGGTAACAGTTTACTCCATGATCAGGAATTAGTTACTCTTTTGATATTTTATATGAGTTAAGGAGTCAGTGTACATTTAACAAAACTTTTCCATTTGAAAGGGAGGCAGGGATTCACTATCCTTGTAATATAAAGCAATGTGCACAGGGAAGATTGCTGCTGCTGCAGGTGTGAAGGACTGTAGGCACATGGTGCAGGATATTTCCTGCTGTCCTGACATCACACAGCTGTGTGTTGGGCTTTTTCTTCTTAAGGCTGAACTTACAGGAATCAGTAGGAAATCAGCTTCACTCTTTGTAGCTAAACCATTTTTTCTCCTTTTTGCTTTTATCCCTGTGTTTGATGCTTTAATATTCTCTGTTCTTTAAATCTGTACTTGAATAAAGCCAGGAAGAATCCAACTGCGTATTTTAAAGACCCACATTTTCCATACTTTATGTATGAAATAACAACATTGATTTGTTTTGCCAATTATTCATTTATCTACACAGTGCGCAAAGTTGTTTGTTAAAAGCTGTGCCACTTGTTTTTTATTTTCTAGCAGTGTCTCTAATCCCACATCATGAGTTTTACTTTATTGAAATCATACATAGCACCACTTTCCACCCGCTTTTAAAATCTTTTGTTTAATTCTTTTCGAAACAAACAGATTTAAATGTTTTTCCTTTGATTCTTAGACACTGTCAGGATTGCCAGATCAAGACTCTTTCTACGACGTGGTGGATTGTCTGGAAGAGCTAGGCATTGAAGCTATTTCACAGAGACACTTGAACAAGAAAGGAACAGACTTGGACTTAGTTGAGCAATTTAACATTTATGAGGTAACGTAACATGCCCTGTTTTATGCATCTTACAGCTTGTGCAAACTTCAAAGGCAAGAAGGGGGGAGAATGTAACCTAGGTGAAATTTGGTTATCTATTTTATTTTAATAGAAAAACATCTGGTTGCTAGAAGTACTGTACACATTTATGGATGTGATCTGCTACGGTACATAGCTGCATTTAATGCAAAGGTATTTCATACTAAAGCTGGGGCAAACTAGCACATTTACTTTTTTAGCCTTCTTTCTGCAAATGCTGGTTACACACTCAGAAGTAAGTAGAAGTTCTTTCCATATGAAAAAATATTCAGCTCATGAAGAATCTTCAGCTGAGCTCAGCTTTACGAATACCACTTGTTCTGCAACTGAATATCCAGCAAGTCCATATTTATAAGTTTACACTGGACCACATCCTATGCAGTTTGCAGCAACAGAATAATGAGTGACTCCACATTTAGCACCTAGGTATAAAATAACTACATCTGATGTGTTTATATGTAAGTGTAGGATATCCAGTTTCTTAATACATAATTAGCGTCTTTTCAGACTTTGGGAAGTGCTGGAGCAGGAAGGTTTAGACTGAAGTTATTGTAATGTAAATGTGAATTCATGTTCTGATGTGATGAAATGAAATTACTTCATCTCTGCCTAAGTCTAGTGAAGGATTTTATAGATTTGATTCTCCATTTTCTTCATCCACTCTACACCCATGCCGTTTTACTAGCTTTAGCAGAGTTAAGTTTTATAAGCAGCATTTTTCAGGAAAAGCCAAGCCAAAATAGGAAAAAGAGAATAAGAGGGCTCCATATTCTTCTTTCTTTTTCTATCATCAGAAGCATCTGCTTATAAAATCCTTTTTAAAATATGGTGATTAATTTTAAAGACAGGTTTTTTTGTCCATGCTGTGCCTACAGAAAGACTTGATTGCAAAATCAGCAGTTGACTTAGTTGGGTACCAGCTTTCTCCTGATGACCAGACTAAATTTAGAGATGCCTATGCAGGTTCTTTCTTTTTATTGCCAGTGTTGTTTTTTCCCTGAAAAATCTCTTCTTTCTCACAGAAACAGATTTTACACCCTAAGCAGAGATACCTCACTTCCCTCCTTGTTTTTTTTTTATGTGACTTCTGCTAGGAATTATCAGAATAACAGGACTAATAGAAATAAGAAGACATCCATTCTTTTGATCAACCACATTGCCCTTTTCTGTACCTCTGCCTATTGGAGTGGATCATTCTTGTGTAAAGATTGCTTAAATATTAGGGTGCATTTCAGGTGAGATCCACTAGTAACTTTATTGTTTCTGCCAGAGATATCTCTCCTCACCTACCGTAAGATAATACTACTTGCTTTTCTATTAGAGGTATGTCATATTGGCATGTCAATGGTGTGCTATAGTTTAAGATACTCAGTGTTGTACTCGTACTTTAGTCCTCTACTATTTCCAGCACTTTCTAAAGTAGTAGATGGCAACTTCCATTCAATCACTACAAGTGTCATGTCTGAACATGAGGAATCAATTCAGTCAATGCATGAGAGGGTTTTTTCTGTTGATTTCACTAAAGCCAAGACTTCACCTAAGTGTTTTTGGAAGGAAATAGAACTAGTTGTCCAACACTGGAAGATTCAGTCCTACATTAAAAAGAAAACAAACACAAATTAGGAGAGCCATAAATGTGTTGTTACAGGTCCTCTAGTGTTCTATACAAGGCACCAGTACATAATCATTAGAGCTCCCACACTGCACTAATGGATAGACAGCAAGTTACAGAGATAGCTGTAGAAATAGTGATGCTAATAGGAGTTCATCATGTTGAGATCAGTACATTTTTAAGCCTAACTGTGAAGACCTGTGGTACCTAAAGGAGCTGTTTCAGAAGCATCAGCTTTCTTCCTTTCTTTCTCAGATGACACTGAGGCATGAAGATGGAGACGAGAGTGTTGACCCCCCTCCCAGTGGGCGCAAGGATCGGAGAAGAGCCAGTCTTGGTACTGGTGAGCGAAGGGGGTTAGAGCGCCGGCGGAGCCGCAGGCACTCGGTTCAGAACGTCAAAAGCACTTTGTCTGCCCCTGCGAGTCCGTGCAGTCAGTCTAACTTCATACTAGGCCACGGACAGCGTGTTGATGAGCTCAGTGAAAGGTAAGTTCATGAGCTGAGGAATAATCCTTTCTTCTCCCTTTATGCTATGTTCATTGCACTTTATTAACATGACAGACTTACTTTCCTCTTTTTGTTGAACTAAAAAAGAATAAAAAGCATATTAGTGTTAAAACACCACCACAAAAAACAAATAGATTTGTACGTGTCTTACCTACGTAGATAAGTTATTTAGATCCAAACCACATGAGGTAGAGCATTTGATATGGGAACTAGGCTTAATTTCATCCATTGATAGAAGATTATAACAAAAACACAGTAACATCAATGCAGAGCTCTTTGTCCTGTGTATGTTGCAGTTCCTTCTTTTTTTTTTTCTTCCTTTACAATCAACATTCCAGCATAAATATTTTCCTTTGAAGCTACACTCTAGGAGTCAATAATTCTAATATTTTGTAATTAGCAAAAGAGATAATGACTAGTTGAGCAGCAGTCTGCAGCAGTGGAGTCAGTCAAAGATAGTGTCTTTGCCAGTCCTATCATGGTGCTCTGGGCTATGCATGCTTGGGAGAATGGGTGTTACAGATCCTCAGGATGTCTGACTACTGCTCAAGAAGGGTGGAATTAATTTCTCCTAAGTTAGACGTCTGATCAGCTCACCTCCCTTTGATGTCAGTGAACTGCAGCAAGCACTGATTGGCCTCCAATTACATACCATATTCAATGATTATCCTACTTTTTAAAAAAATTATCCACTTCTGCTCCACATCCTCTTTGACAGTGACATAATTTAAAGCATAATTTAAGTTTAAAGCCAGAAAGAAGTCTTTATCTAAGCAGTCGAATTTAATTTCATGTTGCAGTTATCCTTGGAATATTCTGTAGGAAAATAATTAAATTAGCTTCTGCTCTCTATGGAATTTCGAACTTGTTCACCTGGCTCTGTAAGGAAAGAGGCATTCGGTTGTGAATATGTGTAACATTGATCTTTAGCTTGCATATTAGTTAAATAGAAGTCCTGCTCCCACTTCCCTCCCCACCTCCCCACTGCCCCCAGAGAGCCATTCTCCCATCCTCTTAGCAGGTAAAGACAGAGAGATTTGCTTGTAGTTAGCAAATCAACTTTTTTTCCATTTCTACACTACAGACTACAGAGCATGCTTCAGTACCTGAAGATGCAAGTTCTATGCTCAGTAAATTTTTTAAGTTGCCATAAAAAGAAGTTAGTCAACTGTTGAACTTCTATTATTCCCACTGAGTTTCTGGTAAACAAGCATTTCAGATAAGTAGATTCCGGCCTTCATATTTTTAGCTTCATTATCTGCTCAAATCTGTAGTTGTGGTAGGAAAAGAAAAAACAGCCTTCTTGCATTATCATTTTCCAGTAAGTCTCAACTTTGAGTGAAATAGTCCAGATGTATGCAATGGTATCTCTATACCTGATAGCTAAACTAAGACAAAAAACAATAAAATAAAGTCTTTATGTCTTCAATTCACTTTTGGAAGAAAAATAGTGAAGTTGAATGACTTGTACAAGGTTTTTACACATTTATGCAATTCAAATTAACCTTAAACGGAAAGAGATTTTATGGAATCAAGTTTTCAAATTTGAGTAAGTGTTCTCCAATGCAACGTATTTATCTGTTTAAAGACTTTAATAGAGAGTCATAAGTTTAGGCCTTGCTGCAATTTGTATTGAAGTTTTAAAATCATATGTTAAAATATGATGCAGGCATCACCTGATTTTTTTCAAAAGAAATTCTTTTTGTGTCCCTTCTGCCTTCATTGTTAATATTGTAGAGAGGAGTCTGTACAAATGGATAGAAATTCCTGTATGTGTCTTCACCCATGAAAGAAATGTCTTCTGCTAATGACCTTATTTTGGTTCATAATCAGGGTTCCTCTTGACAAAGGAAAAAAAGTTGGCAGTAATTTTTTGCGGATCTATGTTTTCAAAAAATAGTCTACAAAATGAATTTCAGTCTCTGTGTTCCTTCATTACATTTTTTTCCCAATAGGAAACATCTAACAATACTAATGATAATCTTATTGTGTTGCTCCTCCTGGCACCTCAACTTTGTGTTTGGTTGCTGATGTTTTATGTCCATGGATTAGTCCCAGCAGAATTGCTTCTGGTGGACGTGGTTAGAGATTGCAGTCATACTCTTCTACTGTATTCAGTTTTATCATGGGCAATATTCTTAGTTATTTTTGGACTTGTGTACCAAAATCAGTAGAAGATTTAAGTTCTTCTTCAGCATTCTTCTTCATACAGTGTCCATGTTTCTTTTCTTCCTAGCTCATCAGCTGTTTTGGCAGTTAGTTTGCTTTTGCTAACCACATCAAACAGGTTGTCCATAGTCATCTGCTCTGTGTCAACCGATAAGTCTTCCCAAAAGAGAAAAATCCACAATGCCAGTAAAACAAAAAAAGACAATATTGGCCAAATTCTCCTCTGTCTCACAATGCTCTATATCCAGGAAAGCTGTCTGAAGTCAATTCAGTTCCTCTCATCTATGCCAGGCTAATTGAGAGCAGACTTCAGGTTTTGAGCTGGGAAAAGTTGACCGTAAATGCTAAGGGCAACCAAGAGGATAAGTTGCAGGACTTTTTCACCCATTTGCCATCCTTCTTCCAAATAAAGTGTATTGTTTTTTTGCTTGTTGTTCAAAACAAGTAAAGACCCAATCTGCTTTGTGTTAAAATATTTTTCATGTTGAGGGAAGCCCAGCCTGATGTGCCTGTTACTAAATAAATAACTCAAGAAGCTGATAACAACTACTAACTAAGAAAGGCTGATGGTTGATTTGAGGGTTTATTCCTACTGCCGTGTACTTTAAGATACCTGTCCCGACCGCCAGCAGGTTTGCTTTGCTGAAACTTTTTTCTTTAACTGTAATGGCATAGAGCACCAATATGCATGAAAAGAGCCTTAGTCCAGTTAACATGCTATTTTGAAAAAACCTTTGCTGGAGGTCCCTCCTACAGTTTTCTGCCCTGGTGAAAATTGAGTGCTATTAATCTGTAGTCTAGCATGCTGTTTCTTAAGCAGTAGACTTTTAAACATATTCTTCAATGGGTTGCGTTGGGGTTGTTTTTTTATGTGTATTTTCTTTTTAAAATAAAGCTAGCTTTTTCCAACCACACAATGGATAGAATCAGGGAAAAATCTAAGGAGTGGCATGGAATTTGCCCTAGATTTATGTGATTACTGCCTATATAAGCATTAAAAGGCAAATTTGTCTGTCTCCATCAGTCTTTTCTGGTCTAACTTTGAGGGAGTATAAGCAGGTAGTTCAGAAGTTTTCAGTGCTGCTCTGAGGAGTTTTATATATACAAAGCAGAAACAAGGGCATTTCCCAGTTTTTCAGATTTTGCTGTGCATTTCCCTTTCTTTGGTACTGCACAGAGACCATATTCATCTCTCTCCCTGGATGTCCCATCAGAGCTGTGTCGTTCAGACTTGGCAAACATACTCAAGAGTATTTACCTCACTTTACTAGACTCTATGCTTTCTTCTTCTTTTTCATAGCTTTGATTTAGACTGGATGTTAGGAAGAGCTTTTTCACAGAGAGAGTGATCCCTCAGTGGAATGGTCTCCCCAGGGAGGTGGTGGAGTCGCCATCTCTGCAGGTGTTTAAGAAAAGACTGGATGAGGAACTCAGTGACATGGTCTAGGTAATGGGAGACTCGGATGGACAGACTGTGGTGCCTATGTCTCCAGGGTTGTGGGTTCGACTCCTGGGTGTTGGACCAGATGATCCATGTGGGTCCTTTCCAGCTCCTGTGGTCCTGGGATGCTGATTTGGTCTATGTCATCAAAAATCACCAGAGAATTACTAAGACTGATCATGTAACACTATATATGTNTGCTTTCTTCTTCTTTTTCATAGCTTTGATTCAGACTGGATGTTAGGAAGAGCTTTTTCACAGAGAGAGTGATCCCTCAGTGGAATGGTCTCCCCAGGGAGGTGGTGGAGTCGCCATCTCTGCAGGTGTTTAAGAAAAGACTGGATGAGGAACTCAGTGACATGGTCTAGGTAATGGGAGACTCGGATGGACAGACTGTGGTGCCTATGTCTCCAGGGTTGTGGGTTCGACTCCTGGGTGTTGGACCAGATGATCCATGTGGGTCCTTTCCAGCTCCTGTGGTCCTGGGATGCTGATTTGGTCTATGTCATCAAAAATCACCAGAGAATTACTAAGACTGATCATGTAACACTATATATGTTCTTCTAGAGATAACCTGGCTGGAGTTAGGACCTGTCAGTATTCCTGTGTTTGACACCTAACAAGTGAAAGGACTGACTGCCATCATAGGAACTCATCAGAGTGGAGCCTGGGTCCTGAATTAGAGGCCAAAGCTGGCTTCAACAAGATATCTTTTATAGATCATGGGATTAAAAAGTATGAGGATGATCAACTGTTTGAGTTCACCTGAGACTTCCAGATTTTTCAATCTGAAGAAACTTGGTCTTCAGGAGAGCTATGGATAAGATAAAATCAGCAGAGAAGTAAACAGGGAATTACATACCAATGAACTTTGCTTTTGTTAGCCTGAATTGCTGTTAGGATTCTTCGTCTAAGAAAAGATCAGTGCACAGAATTCCAAAGTTTCCCACAAATTTTTAGGCTAACTGGACACAGTGCCACTACATGGTGCACACTGTGCTCAAAGGCTTTCTCATCATTTATGGTCCTAGGGAAAAAAAATGGGAAATTGTTGTCTAAATAAAGGAAACTGTGTGGAAAAGTCATAAGGGTCTGTTTATTAGAAAACACGTGTTTCTGATGTTTGAGGATTGCCAAGATGCAGGCAGAGATCCTGACACTATTTTGGTTTTACCAGAAAACAATGAATACAACTGAACCTCTGATGCTAAGCATTTTTGTGCTTAACTTCAGATAGCTGTCAAGTTTCTAACTAACAGCACAGACCCTAGTTTGACTGTTAGGCTCCACTAACTGATTCTTCAAATTGCTTCATGTAGAGCCAGGACTGCAGGGTTGGTTTGTCAAAAATACAGCTGAGACTTGGGTTTTTTTGTTATTATGATTTTCCATGTTTTCAGACATCCTAAACCATAACTAATCTTTGATTTTTCTCTAGCATTTACTATGGCCAAATTCTAAGTTTTGTCATGATGTTTCAAGTTTTGGTGACTTTCCACAACACTATATGAAATGTTTTGATTATATAAATATTTATGGCTATAGATCAAAGTTCTTCTAACAGTGGTGGGCAGGGTTTATTTTATTTTATGTAGGATGGGTAAATTCCCAATCTCTTAGAGTCACTGTCTGTGTCAAATATCATGAGTGGTATGATAGTTATGAAACGGCAAATTGGGGAGATTTAACTTCAGAATTTATTGTAAGACTCACACTGTGGTATGGATTATTAAAGGCCCAGAAGAGAGAAGATGTTAATTTCATTTTATTGCTGTAATAGAAGAAAACACATTTGTTGGAGTGTTTTTTCCATGATGTTTATCTCTGGGACATAGTTTTGGATATTTAAAACAACTGAGGCATGGAACTAGGCAAAGAAATAAACATGCAGTCACATATCTTTGGATGTGCTAAGAATTGTTTCAATACTTATTTATATGAGCTGAGCTACCTAGCATTTGGGTGTGCTTTTACCCAGAATGGCATATGATTGGTTATGGGAGAGATAATAGCTTTTTCACTATTTGGTTGGTATGGGTGAAAATGTAAGAGATGTAGAAAAGAAGTGGATTTGGAACGATTTGTCTATGAAATTAAAAAGCTTGGTAAAGTAGCATCTGTTCATAGCATCTAGACCTTTCCTTTGCAGGAAGGGTTATTTAAAGTATGAACTGAAGCAGATTTGAAAGGAGGCAATAAATGTGTGAAATTTGTAATCTCATTCTTAGTATGAATATCTTGGAAGCTCCTGTAAGGAAGAGACATAAGATGGGTTAAGAAAAATTTTCTTTTGAAGCCATACCATAAAAAATTACTCAGTTGATTTATAGATAGGGATTGACCAACTAATGGATAAGTAATAATAACACAAAAATTTGATAGTTACAGCTTGATGAGTGTCTCAAGTACAGGTCCTATTACTGTTTCAGGTTGATACAGTACTTTTTATCTGAATTAAAATATCTCTGTAGATATGTCAGGTTTTTTAATGGGGATATTCTTTGCTGACTGTGGGTCTTGCTGAAAGGAACTGTTTTATACTTGGTGTAAATGCAGAATCCAGTTCAGAGTGCTATACTTTGCTGTGAAAGCAATGATAGATTTTCCTGTTTAATCTTCAAGAGGAATGAAGACAGCACTGAAGTGTAAATGAGATTATAACTGCATGGCAAAAAAAAAAATCGCAGTGTTGACTTAGCTTAATTATTTTACTTTTTTTTTTTTGTGAACTGCCTAAGGAAATGCAGTCCCAAACTAGGATGTGAATGTTTCTCTGGATCTGCCTGGTAGCGTCTTATGCACTGGAGTATACGTGCTTTAGGGAGTTCACCTCTACAGTGTGTTCCCAGTGTTTGTAAACATGATCCTATGAGGCTGGATTTATTTTTTTTTACACATAGGATGCAATGGGAGTTAAAAAAGACAGCAGTTTGGCAGGATGCCACTTCCCTTTGAAGTAAGGGTCAATAACAGTGACCTTCAAGTGTTAACCCATATGCAGTTCCAAGGTCTGAAAATACCTTTCTGTATATATTTCAGTATTTATTGCTGCAAAAGTCTATCTCTGTCTATCCATGTTTCTTTACCTCTCTGCTCATAGAAATGTAAAAACAACAATTCTATTCAATGAGCAGAGCTGTGACTCTTGAAGTCTATCCAAAGCTTTGACAATATCTCAGGCAATACTCTGCTGTCTTGCTCTGCTTTGATGTGTCCCATATAACAAGTGTGGAGGCATTGCCTAGGTATTATTTAGGTGTGAAAAGCTGTTGCTGATCATATTTTAGAGATAAGAAAATCATAATAACCTAAAGAACAGCATCATATGAAAGCACAGTGAGTGCATGTACTTCACATCATTTGTCAGTTCCTCAAATTTTTGTCTGAACTGTTTTATTATTTAGGGCAGAAATACCAGGATCATTTTCTTTTTGGCATTTGTAAGTATACTTCCTAGTTTCCTATGTCCAGAAGGTTAGATTTTGAGGCTTTGTAAGTATATTATCCATATAATTTCATGTATTTTCATCTTCACATAGTTGCAACAACTGCAGTGATCTATCACATGTAGCAGTGGAATGGAAATGGGCAGTGGGGTGGGTTTCATGAGTGGTTTCTTTCATTTTATTTTTAATGAAGGAGTGTCTCGGTTTGAGACAGTGGGGGCGTTATTTATCACTCCTTGAAAGAGAGATCGTTAGAGATGTAAAAAGATCTATTAAAAAAAGGGAAATATAAATGAAAGTATATGTATGTGGTACAAACCAAACCCCCCGATGGCCCAAACAACACCAACATGCGACGGGACCCTGACCCACACCAAAACCCCAAACCCAAAAAGGGATAAAAACTGTAATGAAAGGATTCATGCAGCAAGGAAAAGTCCAGAGTCCTCCACTTGTTGCCGGGAACAGGATAAAAATAGAGTCTTTTGCCGTGGGAACAGATATCAGCCAGAATACCGGAAAGGTTCACAGGTTATTCTGAGTTGCAAGGGACCCATAGGATCATCTAGTCCCACTCCCAAGCGAATGCCGACCCAGGGATCAGGCCCACAAGCATGGAACCATGGGCACCACGCTCCGTCCATCCAAGCCTCCCATTATCTAGGCCATGTCACTGAGTTCCTCATCCANCATTCCTTTCACCATCCTTGTCGCCCTTCTCTGGACCCTCTCAAGCAGCTCAACATCCTTCTTAAACTGGGGAGCCCAGAACTGGACACAGTACTCAAGGTGATGAGTTCCATCGAAAAATGGCTGGATTCAGCGCAGCAGGGTCCCCGCAGCGATCCGAAACAAAAAAAGCGACTACCTCCCCCTCCAGAGCCTTTTTAACCCCAATGCCCTGACTTCCCCGGTTGCCAATGAGGAGCAGCTCCAAGACATCAATCTTGTCTGTGTTCTGCTAACTCCGGAAGAGCCAGTGGTCCATGTCATCATCATGGCAGTCTCCATGACCACCACATAGCCACTGCCAGCCATGCGGGGACCCAAGTGGACACCCGCCGCTGCTGCAACAGGAAATGCACCTAGCCGCCCCCAATGGTGGCGGCACGCATGTGCGCCAAGGCGGGGACGCTGGGTACTCCCTGTCTCCCATGCCAGGCCAACTGACTAGGCAGTGGGGTGTGAGAGGGACCGGTGTGGAGCCAGTGCTGCAGGAAATCCTGGATGCCTGGATGCACCCCAGGAGAAAATGGAAAAAATTCAAAGCATGTATATATTGCAAACATCTTAAACACTAACCCATGACAAGAAGTATGTTGCCATATCTTTATATAGAGTAAGAAATGATCAATTAAATTAGTACCACTTTCAGCTTTCATATAAAAGGCTAGTTGAATCTGTTTTAGCAGCTAGAGTAGAAGAAAGGAAGAAGCAGCAGATATGTACTAAAGCTTGTTTTACAAGAACTTAAGAATTTCCCTATAAATTGTGCAGTATAACTCGTGCAAATGGAATTTCACTCATAAGTTGACTACAATGGCAAGTTATGGCACAAGAAAATAAAATTACATTCACTGTGACTTGTAAAGATCTTTCCTTGATGGAATATTTTTCATATTCTCTTTGTTCACCTGTGAGGGATTCAGAATGCAGCTTGCAATGTGCTGTGCAAGAGATAAAACAGGTCAGAGGTTTGAAGGAGGATGAGTGGAGAACGTTCTTCAGAGGAAAAATTGTGAGATCTACTGTGGATTTAATTCAGAATAATATTGTGAATGGTTAATGAAGGTCTTTTTTACTGAATCTGGCTGGTATTCCTGGTCATAGAATCATAGAATGGTTTGGGTTGGAAGGTACACTAAAGATATCTACTTCCAACCCCTCTGCCGTGGGCAGGGACATCCGTCACCAGATCAGCTTGCTCAGAGATTTATCCAACCTGTCATGGAACACATGGGGCATCAAAGGCAGTGAAAGTTTAAATGGAAGTAATTCAAAGACATTAAACTGAAAAGGACTTGACTCAATTGCAAAAAGAATGGGAGAGAAAATTCTTCACCAGTATTTATTTTCACATATGGCGAATTTCAGAGTGTGGGAGTACTAACCAATGGCTTTACAGTTCCCCAGTCTTTTTTTCTCTGTGTCACTTCTCCAAGACTCCTTTTTTCAGCGAAGTTCAATGTTCATGTTTCTTGGGAATTTCGATATAACACTGTGGATGGTACACTTCGAGCCTTGTTTAATAGACTTCTAAATGAAGAAGCAGGTATTTACTAAGACTTTAGAAAGGTCGCATGAGTCCTCTACGGAGTGGAACCATATACCACAGGGAAGATATTTTAATGTGCCATTATCTCATGAGTTAATTTCTATGTGCGTTGTACGTGCAGACCAAAACGTTGGTAGCCAAATTATGGCAAGACCATCCTCTTTTTCTACGTTCTATATATTTAGACATTAGTGATCAGAGTCTTCCTGAATTAAAATGATTTTAAATATTTTTTTTTTAAATTTCCTTTGGTACCAAGCAGAGTACAATACATTTCTGTGCTCAAGCTTATTTTGTTGTTGAGGGGGTTTTGTTTTGTTTTAGGCGAGGAAGTTTTGAGAGAAGACCTTGTTTAGTTTAGTTGGGGTTTTTTGTTCCTTCACAGCCTTTGATTATTTGATTTCTCTTTTACTCTACCTTCGGGCGAGGTACAACGCCTGGCATTTTATGGACTTTGACCCTGCCTTCACCTAGACTTGTAGATGAGTTCTTTATTATCATTTCCTTTCACCAATCTGTGTTTGTTAGAGCTTTTCTCTCTTCAGAGTTGAGTAGCTATTTCATATCAGCAGGACAAATTTGGTTGGCTTTTTTTTTTTTAATTGCTATCTTTTTTAAATTAACTTTGAAAAGGAGAAAAGTTAATCCTTCAGTTCTAAATTGTTTGCCTATATTTTGTTTTGTTGGCCTAGTGTTTCACTGTCCATAAAGTACATTTTCATAATTTTTTTAACATGCATATTATTTTAAGGGGCTATAAATACTTTCATGTCAAATTTTAGTTGAAATAACTGAGCAAACCCTGTGCCTTACAAGATGTTAGTTGCCATGACCAATACTATACTTTATAAAGATTTGTGGGGGTTTGGAGTTTTGTTTATTTGTTTAGAGGGGGTGTTAGCCTATAGCAGTAGCCATTTTAAAAAAGAAAATAAACCCAGTGATTGTTTTGAGGCTTGTTTTCAGTTCTATAAAGCTTTTGTTTAAATACCTCTAATCTGGTACTTCTGTCAGGGAACTGAAGTAACCCAGAAATAGCCTTAAGGTTAACTGAGTATATCTATCCTTCAGCATTAGCTTAAGCTCTTCTTCCCTTCTGCGGGATAAATATTCCTCTGTTGTTGAACAGGATACATTCCTCTTTGCTACTGAAAAACATACTGGCTTCTGCAACCTTGTTTAATTGGAAACAGGTTCACAGGTTATTCTGAATTGGAAGGGACCCACAAGGATCATCTAGACCAACTCCCAAGCAAATGCCAACTCAGGGGTTGAACCCACAAGTGTGGAACCATGGGCACCACGTTCCATCCGTCCAAGCTTCCCATCATTTGGCAATACCACTGAGTTCCTCATCCTGTCTTTTCTTAAACACCTCCAGGGATGGTGGCTCCGCCACCTCCCTGGGCAGACCATTCCACTGAGAGATCACTCTCTGTGAAATAGCTCTTCCTAACATCCAGCCTAAACCTCCTCTGGCGTAGCTTGAGGCTATTTTCTCTTGTACTGGTGCTGTCAGCCTGAGATAAGAGATTTACACCCACTGGACTGCAACCAGGACCCTCTCAAGTAGTTCAACATCCTTCTTAAACTGGGGAAACCACAACTGGACACAGTACTCAAGATGCGGTCTGACCAGCGCCAAGTACAGGGGAAGGATAACTTCTTTAGTCCGGCTGACCACACTGTTCCTAATCCAGGCCAGGATGCCATTGGCCCTCTTAGCCATCTGGGCACACAGTTGGCTCGTATTAATCTTTCTGTCAACCATTACTCCTAAATCCCTCTCCGTTTCACCACTCTCCAGCCACTCATCTCCCAGCCGATAACGATGCATGGGATTGTTATGTCCAAAGTGAAGAACCCGGCATTTAGACTTGTTAAATCTCATAGTATTGGAATCTGTCCATTTCTCTAGCCTGTCAAGGTCCCTCTGAAGGGCCCTTCTGCCCTCTGGCAGTTCAACATTTGCCCCCAGCTTGGTATCATCTGCAAACTTGCTAGTCGTGGACTCCATTCCCCCATCCATATAATAAAGATATTGAACAGTGCTGGGCCAAGCACTGATCCCGGTGGAACTCCACTACTGACTGGCTGCCAGCTGAATGTGGCACCATTCACCAGCACTCTCTGAGACCATCCATCCAACCAGTTCTTAACCCAACGTAAAATGCTCCTATCCAATTAACGCTCTGTGAGTTTCTCCCAAAGCTTTTCATGGGAAACCGTGTCAAAAGCTTTGCTAAGGTCCACGTAAGCAACATCCACGGCCTTTTTATCATCAACCAGCTGAGTCACCAGATCATAAAAGGAGATTAGGTTAGTCAGGCAAGACCTACCTCTCCTTAATCCGTGCTGACTAGTTCTAAATCGTGGTTATTTTGCACGTGCTGTGTAATAGCACCCAGGGTTATCTGTTCCATGACTTTGCCCAGGACTGAGGTCAGGCTGACAGGTCTGTAATTA
>WEKX01006276.1:120465-146837 GCA_013390025.1 Pitta sordida | reverse complement strand
TTACTGATTCTGTGATTCTGTGACTACTGCAGACATGGCTGTGACCCTGTAAATAAACCTCTTCTTTGTTAAAACATCACCCACCTCTCCTGCTTTCTAGAAACAATACAAATAGGGCACTTAAGGAGCCACAGCATATTTCAGCTTCATTATCCTTCTGTTTGGTGTGTGCTGCTCTGGAAGAATCATGTCACAGACAGACACACTAAACCAGGCCACAGTGCTGTGCTGATAAAGTACTGTGGTCAAAAATCAACATCTCCTTGACTCCATGTGCATGTCTGTGTGTATACATATTTTGTACATATTTGTGTACATATATATGAAGCCCTCATATAGTATGTGTATGTAACACTGTACCCCTGTGACTGATCAGAAACGCGTAGAAACAAAACAGCTGACTTGTTATGAGAAAAATAAAAATCTTACAGTCTACTAGAAAAGCTTGGAAGACATGCTGCGATGACTTAAAATTAACAAAAGATGGTTTGTGTGCATGTTTACGTGCTTTTTGAAGTACAAAGATGTTAATAAGTATCACAGTTAGAACCCTTTCCTCCTTTACTGACCTGCCAAAACCTCAGTCCCAGATTGCACAGCTCTCCCAACGCAATGACATCACCAGCACCTCAAGTAACATCAAGAATGCAGCTGGCAGGATAAACAGTGCTCTGCTCTCAGATGTTGGCAGGTAAAGAGCTTGAGTTCACATTTCCATCAGAAAATACTGAGTAAAATTCATGAGAGGCATTGCTTGAAGCATCATTCTCACTTCTGTGCATAAAGCTGCACACTTAAGACAGACAGAAGCCAGGCACCAGGTAAAAGTAACAAAAATTGCCATCAGAAACACAGATCATCTATCCCAATCAGCCTTAAAATATCCTCTTGAAGTTATGGCTGACTTGGGTTAAATGATCCTTCAGCTGGTCATTGCTGAGCCTACCCCAGCTGGGTGGCAGCTCTGACTTCAGAAAGCTTTTGAAGAAAACAGCTCATCTCACAAAAAACCACACAAATCCAGCAATGTCCAAGTGACAGAACCACTACAGTAGCTCACACCACAGATTTTGGTGAGGTTTTATGGTTTCTTGGTTATTTTACAGATTAACAAACAGAACAAAAAAGCAATACCTTCAGTGTTGTTTTTTGTCCAATTATTCCATAAGCCTGTGCTGAGAGATGAAGCAGTAATAGCTGACTCTTCACTCAGTGCCCCCATTGCTGTGTAATGCAAATAGATGTTTACTGGAACAGAAAAACTCAGTATATCTATTCAAGGTTCATTTCACTCAGAAAGCACTTCATACAACACACACTTCATACAACCCCTATGCAAGGCAGCAATATAATAGCAATTCATTTAAAACATTCTTGCCTCAAACTTCCTTTTGCCACAGCATAATTATGATTGTGGGGAAACAAATGATGGTTTGCAAATTTCCCAAATACAAATCCATCCTGTTCTCCATTCTATTATCTTTCACAATTTACATCACAGATATGTGTAACATGCTGCAACTTCACACCTGTTCACCAGTCTAAACAGCTTCTTTTCAAAGAATTGTAAATTATACCCCACCAGTTAAAATTTCACCCAAGTTTCGAATCACTGAGGCAGTTCTGCTCTGCAATGTCTCTGCACACTTCCCACCCCTTGTTTCAGGAGCCAACTACTGCTCAACAAAGCCTTGGATCTTACAACATGGGAAAGCCTCCTCCAAACCTACCTTTCAGCAAAATATAGATTAGCATTCCAAATGCCATGGCAGGCAGCTGCTTTAACACCTTCTCAGCTCTTCTTTCCAGGTGGCTCGCTTGCTCTGCTTATCTGCGCTCCCGTGTATTCTCTTGCACTTATACACCAGGAAGCGTCATCTCCTGTTCTCACCAATCAAGAAAAGGTGCATCTGGCAACAACCTCACTCCCCGGGGCAACCACACATTTATTTAGGAAACTGTTACTATCTAGCAATGGGATCAGGTTTTCTTTTGAGACTCTGGTTTCCTATTACCTGTGGGCATAATCGTGCAGGCACAGCTCTAGAGAGAGACCCAGAATCTGACAGAGCAGAGGAACAAAATACGGTGAAAGAGAGGTGAGCAGAACAAAAAATGACATGTGAAAATGTGGTGATCCTTCCCTAAGCACTGCAGGTCTTGTGTTACTTCTAGGAGGGTATTGAGCCTCAGGATGCTACTCCAGAGGGCAGGGCCCAGGGCCTAGCCCCTGCTTTGTTTCCTCCTGGTCCTCCCTGTCCCTCAGTCCCTGCCATCCAGAAGAGGAAGTGATCAGACACAAAGATAATGGGTGATGTTCTCCATCAGTGACTGCCAGCAAGAGGCCCTTGATCCCAGGCTCTGAGTGTGCTAATCACTTTCCATTCAGCCTGGCCATGCACAGCCCCCTGAAGCAAGGCACCCAACTGGCCTGGGATCACTGGCTGGAGCTGGGGAGCACAAGTCCAGAGCTGACAAAGCACAGGCACTGAGGAAGCACAGACTGAAAGAGCAGGTAAGCTGTTGCCTCCTGTGGTGCCAGAAAAGCCCATCCCTGCCTCTCCAAGAAGTGACTATGCATAAGAACAATAATACTTTTTATATCAACCACTCTCCACAGCCCCAAAACTCTTAGCACCAAACATTGTCCAACTTCCTTGGTCACAGGCAGCTTGGAACAAGTAGGACTGGTCTTGCTGAAGACTGAGCAGTTCACTGGAAAAATCCAGTTCAGTAATGTACATGGACATCAATAACCTGACTCTCACTGCAGGGGAGCTACATGCTTAACTTCAACAACTCTTCCTTTTTCAACAGTGAGATCCTGTCAACAATAATATTTCACAATTTCTATATTTTAAATCAAAAAATCTTCTAATAAATGCCCTAATAACTCCAGTCAGCTCAAGTTCTCCCTCTCTCCTGTGCTCTCCCTAGTGATCTGTAGGATTACATCCAACCACTTCACCCTATTAAGGGAAAAGCACAAGCTGGTTATGCACATCTTAATTATGCCTTTTCCTGCATTCCAGGAGGCTTTTCCCTTACTTTGCTATTCTGAATTGCTGCATGCCTGTATACTCATTGAGTCCTTTTCATGCTTCCCGGACAGACAGTTTATGCCTACCTGAATAACCTCTGCTATCAGTCCCAAGCATGGATAAGGCACATGAGCCTTGCTTTCAACACACAGCTGCACAATGGAAGTTTAATCCTGCCTGAATCTGAGAGGAGGCTTTGTCATGAGGCAGCACACTAGGTGTGGTATGCCTGGGACAAGGCTCCAGTGGGCAAGGCTGAGGTCTGTATCCCACAGGGCATTCGTGCTTGGACAGGGCTTGACCAGGTCAGGCTCACCAGCGTGCTTTTTGGGGTTGGTTAATGGGCCCTTCCCTCTGGCTGCTCCGTCTGGATGTTCTCCCAGCAGAGAGTACTCTCACAGGTGGGTCAGGCAGCTCTGAGAACACTGCGAAGCTTGGGCCTCACGGGCTGTTCTGTAATGCTATCCCAGCCACCACAGGGAAAAGGGAGAAGGCTTAACAATGCACAACAACCCGCTTGCCAGAGGCAGGTTCATAAGCAAGGGACATAAGCACAGCACCCAAAATGGATATTCTGCCAAAATGTGCCAAGATGATTAGGGTTGAAGAAAACAAACATGAATCCAGAACAACAATGCAAACAGATGGACACAGCAATGACTGAACATGCAAGGCCTCCCTTCGCTGCGCTTCGAACTTGCAGATAAACAAAGAAAAAACACAAGCACCCCCAAAACTGTATAATTGTTTTTCATCAAGACTAACATAACAATGAACAAGTTTTATTCATCTTTCAGCCAGGGGTTGACCTGTCCAAGTATCGTCCCCAAGGGTGCCTTGATCCTCCTAACATTTATACTACCACTTAAAATTAAACAGACAAACGTCTGAACAATTGGCATTGTGTATTTAGAAATAATTCCATCTAATTCCATCAGACAAGTCCAGACTGGCTCACACTGCCTTCAGTGGGAATGTCAATAGTACACACACTCATCTGAATGGGCATCTCGGTAGTAACTCCACTCCAACTTCTACATTGCATGAGACTGTGCTACAGCAATTCAGAAACTAGATTATTTGGAATAGAAACATACTGATCTCATCCTGTAAGTCCTCTTTAGGCAGCAAAACACTGTGGCCATTGAAGCCAAGCCTTACATCATGGATTGAAAAACAAACCTCTTCATGCAGTTTCAGAAAATAAGGGAATAATTATATAGCTTGAAATTCCAACACAAATATTCCATCGCAGATAAACTTTTGCTTTTCTCATCCTCTTCACTCTCTGCCCCACTACACACAGTGTAGATACAGAACAACGGCAACAACATTTCAACAGATGTAAGTCAAATTCGGCCCAGCTGTCTGTTCAGGTTTGTGGATTTGGTTTTTGTTTTGGTTTGGTTTTGTGGGGTTTTTTTTTTTGTTTTGTTTTGTTTTTTGTGGGATGAGGGGATTATACCCCAAAACCTTTTGTCCAGCCATGGAAAGAAAATAACTCAAGCCTCAATTCTACCTACTTATTCAGGCTTACCTCTTGCAGATGTTTAAGGTCCGAATTCCAACACTTCTCACGTTTACTTGTCCATTTAAAAATATTTACTGAACATTTGCATTCATGTCAACATTACTGCCTGGCAGCTGACACAAATATTGCAGTCTTTCTCTCCTTTTGGAATTGAGATTTCTGCTGCTAGTTTCAAGTGTTTTAAATCAAGTATTTCAAGACTTCAAAATACATTCAGAGCGCTTCATGATATCACTACCCAAATCATATATTTAGAAGATATACAACTTGTTGAAACTTAGTTTTTATACTGTTTGATCGAACCTGAGGATCCCAAGTTCTTAAAAGACCTTGTTTACTCTACCAATACATTTGTACAGTAGCAACTCATGCCTCAGTCTTCATTCTCAAACACATACCAGCATAACTGTGTAGGCTGCACTCTCCAACTCATTTGTGTCAAAATAAGTCAGGAGGTAACACAAAGTATTTGAACTTTTTGTAAACCAGCAGGTTTAGCGTACTTGACATGAAAAAATAAATACAATTGTATTGGGTTTTTCTGTGGCTGGGTTTCTGGTGGCGGGGGTGATGGGGGTGGCTTTTCTTCGAGAAATAGCTGAAATCGTCCCTCATTGCTGGACAAGTTAATACCAGCCAGCTCCTGGCTGGGCCCGCCGCTGGCCAAGGCCAGGCCAATCAGGAGAGATAGAGACACCACTGTGGTAACATATTTAAGAAGGAAAAACAAAAAGTGAGAAAGAAGAAGACAATTATGGCCGCCAAGAGCAGTGAGAGTAACAGTGAGTAACAGCAAATGGAAGCACCAAGGCCAGGGCTGAAGGAGGGACAGGAGGTGTTCCAGGCGTCTCCCTGCAGCCGCTGGTGATGACCATGGTGAAGCAGGCTGTCCCCCTGCAGCCCATGAAAAGATCACAGGGATGCAGAAGATCCACCTGTAGCCTGAGGAGGAGCCCACGCTGGAGCAGGAGGATGCTGGAGGGAAGCTGCAGCCTGTTGGAGCCCACATTGGAGCAGGGTCCTGGGAGAGAACTCTGGCCCATGGAAAGGAGAGTCCAGAGCTTCTCCTGGTAGGATCTGTGTGCTTTGGCATGGGACCATGCTGGAGCAGCCAGTACTCAAGGACTGCACCCTGTGGAGTGACCCATGGGCAGCAGTGTTCGGAAGAGCTGCTGCCCCTGGGATGGACTCACACTGGAGAGGGTCATGAAAGACTTTCTCCTGTGGGAGGGACCCCATGGAATGCAGGGGAATGGCCTCCTGCCCTGAGCAACGGCAGACAAACACCAACTGCCTGGTTTTCCCCTACACCTGTCTTCCCCTGCCTCCTGGAGGAAAGGGGGAATGTGGTATCTGTTGTAAGAGATAGAGGGGTGGGGGAGAAGGTTGCCTTTAAGTTGATACTTCTCACTTTAGGCTCTGATCTTGTTAGACATAAATTCTTTACATTTCCATCTTGGAGTTTGTTTTGCCTGTGACAGTAAAAGATTTCTAATAGTCCTCATTCCTGCCATAGCAAAATCTTTCAGGGTTTTTTTCATTTCCTCTCTCCCTTGTTTGTATTGGTGGTGGCTGGGGGGGGATGAAGTGAGAGAATGGCTGTGGGTGAATCTCTGACATCCAGCCAGGGTCAAACCACCACAACAATGTAGAAATAAATATATTTATAGTAAAAGATAAACATTTTGTTTATCAATAAATAGGGACAACTTGGATCCTTCCCGTTTGCTCTAGTAAATGAGCTTTTTAGTGACTAGAAGTGTGTTCTTCAGCAGCATTGCAACAGTAATAGGTCCTACCCCTCCCGGCACCAGAGTGGTAAAGCCAGCCTTCTTCTTCACTTTTGAGAGAAAAGAGAAAAAGGCATTGGCTAAGCTTGTTTCCAAACCCCTTTTTTCCTTTCCACTGCCCCCATACGCCCCGCTGTGACGAGCACAGGGGTCTGTGACTGGGCAGGTACTGCAGAGTCCAGGACCAGCCAAGGCAGAGACAGAGCACAGGGTCAGAGCTGTGAGCAGCTTGTAAGATGAATGTTATCACCCAGGGCTGGTTCTGCAGCAGGGCTGCACAACCGGCTCCAGCTGATCTACCTGCAGCAGGCTGCCCTTCCCCATGGCACCAACATACACTCAACAAAGGCATCCTGGGATCACGGGAGGGAACTTAAAACTCCAGAGAAAGTACAGCCTCAAACAGAAAGGAAACATTTACAGCTAAATTAGCTCCAATCATGAACCACGCCAGACGTATCGCGATGTAGTGCACACCTCGAATGCTTCTCTTGAGGCAAATATGTACCAAATTATTTTTTAAAGCATTTAAGTTAACCTATTTGTATGAGGAATTAATATTATCTAGCAATAAATCCTGACTTGGTGTTCTTTTATGTTGTACAAACTGCCATTGACTGGAATTGCAGGTTGTTTGCAAAGGAATTCTGTACAACTTCTTGGGAACTCATTACATGAAGAACTTCAAGGGGCAGTTATTTGCTAGTAATGGTCGGTCCAAATGGCATTTTACTACTTTGGTTACTATTGAGGGATTTTTTTACAGGTGCCACCATGAGAGGCCTTTTGTTTGTTAGTGTAGAGTTTTTTTGTCTTGGTTAGTAATAATTTATGGATAACTCTATGTTGGGTTTTTCCTGTGGCTGGGTTTTTGGCAGCGGAGGGCTATCGGGGAGGCTTTTCTTCGAGAAGTAGCTGGAAGCCCCTTCGTAGCCGGCAGAGCAAATGCCAGCCAGCTCCTGGCTGGACCTGCCATTGGCCAAGGCCAAGCCAATCAGGAGAAGTAGAGACGCTTCTGTGATAACATATTTAAGAAGGAAAAACTAAAGTTAGAACAGGAAGAAGACATGGCCACCAGAGAAGAGCAGTGAGAAGAAGTAACAGCAAATGGAAGCACCAAGACCAGGGCCGAAGGAAGGGGAGGAGGTGTTCCAGGCACCTCCCTGCAGCCCATGGTGAGGACCATGGTGAAGCAGCTGTCCCCCTGCAGCCCATGGATGCAGAAATCCACTTGTAGCCCGTGGAGAGGGGAGCCCACGCTGGAGCAGGAGGATGCTGGAGGGAGGCTGCAGCCTGTTGGAGGCCACATTGGAGAAGGGTCCTGGGAGAGACCTGTGGCCCATGGAGAGGACAGTCCACGCTGCAGAAGAACTCTACCCGGTAGGATCTGTGCCTTGGGATGGGACCCACGCTGGGAAACCAGTTCTCAAAGAACTGCACCCTGTGGAGTGACCCACAGGCAGCAGAGTATGGAAGAGCAGCTGCCCCTGGTATTGAACTCACACTGGAGAGGGTCATGAAAGACTTTCTCCTGTGGGAGGGACCCCATGGAATGCAGGGGAATGGCCTCCTGCCCTGAGCAACGGTGGAGAAACACCAGCTGCCTAGCTTTTCCCTACTCCTGTTCCCCCACTGCCTCCTGGAGGAAAGGGGGAATGTGGTATCTGTTGTAAGAGTCGGACGGGTGGGGGAGAAGGTTGCCTTTAAGATGATACTTCTCCCTTTAAGCTCTGATCTTGTTAGAAATAAATTCTTTACATCTCCACCTTGGAGTTTGTTTTGCCTGTGACAGTAAAAGATTTCTAATAGTCCTCATTCCTGCTGTAGCAAAACCCTTCAGTTTTTTTCCTTTTCCTCTCTCTCCTGTTTGTATTGATGGGGGGGACGAAGTGAGAGAACGGCTGTGGGTGAATCTCTGGCATCCAGCCAGGGTCAAACCACCACAAACTCACACCCTACTTTCTAAAGCATTGTTTTTCCAAAGGCACACACACACAGCAGACAACTGAGCAAGAATAAATGACACAAGCACATTCAGTTCCACTGAAGTCACTACCCAGCAGACTCTGTGTCTGGCTGTAAGAGATCAAGGGATGGAAAACTTGGCACCTGGGTTTGGAACAACAAGATAAGTTGCTACTGCCGTAAGGGTATTCATCTTGAATCCATGTGGTCCTTACTGATGGCAACAGCAAGGTCTCAAAGAAAGGAATATTAAAAGAGAATTTGAAAAATTGGATATTGAGGTGGGGTTTTTTTTAAAGATTATTTATTAGATTTGAAGGAGGGCGTAAATGAAATTAATAAAATGCCACCTGAACCCCACATGGCAGGGACACTTCAAGAGCATTCACAGAAGTTAACGGTGAATATCTCACTGAACTGAAGAACAGAAGAAGATTAAGTCTCATTGAGGAGAGATGGTAATTACAGCTGGGAGGGTTTTAATTACTCAGTTGACTAGTACCACCAGACATACAGTTAAAATATGTGGAAAGGAAAACAAATTTCAATGCAGTTTTTTTAACATGTAAAATATAACAAACTGGGATTTCATATGAGAGTTACTCTTAGTATCCTCAACCACAAATGGTAATTTGTCTTTCTAATAGTCATATTATTTTGAACTACCTACGATTTGAGATTGCAGCTTATGGATAACACAGTTGCTATGAATTCTCAGATTAATGCTCTAAATTCTGAAATGTAGCCACATCTGAGGGAAACACAGCCATTAACACAGACAATATTGTTGTTTCCATGGCAATGTCACATACTCCTCTTTGTGGTGTTATTCACACTTCTCCTATCTTACTTACAAGGAGGGACAATGCACAACCAGACAGTGCCCTTCCTGAAGAAAGTCTTCTAATGAATACCATGTGTAACACGCATTGCCTGTTGGTGTTAGTAACCCTTCTCAGCAGGAAACACAGAGTGCACTGTTTTCCCAAGCTGTTGGGGAATTCCTCTACCCATACTCTGTCATTGTGGAAATCCACATGAGTCAGTGTAGCCAAAGCCATATTTTGTGTTAGTGAGCATAAAACCACCTGCTTAGTTTATTCACAAAAGCTGATCCATGTTTTTAAATGCACAACAGATATCTTTGCTGGGGACGGAAAAAATAACATGGCCCTCAAAAATGTAAGTAGATATTCCTTTGCTAGTCAAGTGCAGTAGGCCTAAGCCCAGTTCCCAGAGAGCACTTGAGTGTGACCAATCTCATGGAGGCAGTGGGGTATTGTGGTGTCTCTCCCCAGCCTTACTCCTGCTTTCTCCAGGTGTGTGCTGGTCTCCCGGGCCTTCCCCTGCCAATCTAGAAAGTGCTGGTAGGCAAATCAGGTGCCTATGGGGAAGGAGCTGCGATTGTGCAGCTTCTGTGGAACCCTGACATCTGCCTTTGATTCTTCAGAAGACGTGAAATGTAGATTGTTTTCTTGAAAAACAGGATCCACTGCTTTGGAAATAGCCCTTCATTCTTAGGTTCCTTTAAAGCTAAGGACATCAGACACCTAATAGGGTTAATCACACAAACCGAGGGCAAGTCTCAACCTGAAGACAGTCCTGGGTCTTCTGCATCTGCATTAAGTGATGCAGAGTAATTCCTGCCTAAGCACTGCTTCCACGGGGCTTTACGAGTCTGTGTAAAGCTACACCAGATCACTGCATCCCTGCAGCACTGCCTAAGTGTGAAATCATGTGCTCAGCAATCACAGTAGATATCCCATGATCTGCTCCCCACGCCCTGCGATTCTTCTCACTGTGCACTGTGAGGTACCAGCCAGCAAGCATCCACCCCATTTGTCAGAGTATCTTCTTTTTGGTAGTATCCCTGTTTCTCCTACTGCAGCTATTTTAACTGAAATAAAAAAGTAAAATCAAGGAATTATGGTCCAGTGGTGTAATTTTGCAAGTTTTCCCCTCCAGTACCTCTAAAAGCTGAGCAACAGAGGCATCCTGAGTAGAGTAACACAGCACGAAGTCACGCAGAGCAGCTTCTCTGCATTCAGCTAATTAGCACAGGCAGGTGAATGTGGTATCCTGGAAGCCTTTGGATGGTAAGTAGTGCCAGCAAAAATGCAAGATTACTTACTTGGGCCCGAGAATTACATCCTCTTTTGTGGAGAAGCACCTCAAATGGGCCACCCAGCAGCTCACTACCACCAGCCAGCCTGGCTGTCACAGCCTCAGGCCAACCTTCTGGTTTATTCCTCGCACTCATGGAACACAGTAGGCAATGTGTCCCCTGATGTTTGGAGGGCAGCAATGTGGTGACTCAGTTACACAGAATCGAGTTTTATTAATTTCAAAATGCATGCCGGATCCTCAAAATCCATAGAGAAATGAACTAACTAAGGGTACAGCAAAAGCATCTGGAACATCCACTGTTGTTCTGTGTCGCAATTACCATCTGGAAAAGCTGCTCAGAGAGCTAATTTGGAAAGGATTCAGTAAGTGAGGAGCAGCCTACAGCCAGGCAGGTACCACAGTGAACACGCAGCGGCAGCAGACGCCTGTTAGAAGCAGCTTGCTGTCACAGAGCCCTGGATTCCTGCACACTGCAGCTGAGGTACAGCTGCAGGACCACCACCTCCATTAACAAATTGGAGTTGAAGATAAGTGTGCTCAATTTCACTGAAAGGAAATGCATAATATACACTCATTACCTTGTACCACATCAACCAACTGTCAAAGCATTACCTTGTCCTTGTCACCTTGTCGTGTTCAGCACAAGGAACCCCTCCCTGCTCCAGGTGGCACCCATTTTCCAGAACCTCTTTCATATTGTTGAGCCAGAATGAACAGTTCTCATGGACAGGGTCAAGAGTTAGACTCAATGATCCTGTTGGGTCCCTTCCAACTCCACATACTCTATGATGCCTCTACTGATATCACAACTACATAACCTTCAAAAGATTTCTTTTTTACATTTGCATCCAACAGCCAGCCATTGCCTGTTTGTCAAAAATTGTTTGTCAAAAATGTGTAAGGAATTGCAAAGAAACGAAATGGAGCATTTTTAGTTTCAGTTTCAAAGGTGAGATACTACACTGGTATATTACTACCCTGCTCTACCAATCACTTCTGGAAATGATGCTTCACCCAAAAAAGCCATTCCAGCTAAATATTCTGGGTAAGTTGTTCCTTTATTTCATGTTCCTGGTCCTTGTAGCCCCTCTCCTCCCTTGGCATTATAGCTGTGGCAACAAAACTCTATGAAACAGGGCCAAGTACACACACACGTGCAGTGCCCTGTTCAGAGAAATGAAGCTCCCTCTCTCTGACTGAAACTTGCTGGCCTAGACCACAGATTCTGACAAATTCTTAACATCAACAGGGGTACCCTTGATGTGCTGTGCTGGTTGTGCAATGGAGAGCTGCACATGCAGTTTAAAATCTCCCTGTAATATCAGGCTGGGTATCCTAGTACTTTGCAGCTGACTTCCACATGCACAGTGTTCTCCTGTCTTGTTCTTTTAGATACCTTGAACCTGTTCTGGAAAAAAATCAACCAACAAAAACCCCCACAACCCACTCTTTTTTTGATGTGGACAGAGTTTGGAGTATCAAAATACAGAGATGTGGGGATGTAGGAAGTCACATGGATGAAGGAATACTGTTTAAAGACACTCTGTTACAAGTAAAGGTTGCTCCAAGAGTGCCTCTGGAAATTTTTTTACATTGAATTTAAGCATGAAAAACATTGAAAGAAAAAGAACATTGAAATGGCATCCTTTTCTTGTTAAAGGGATAAAAATTAGTGTCGAATATACCCCATAGAGATTGGAAGATGGTATCCAAGTATTGCTTGGATATGATAATTGAATCCAAACAGCATCCATATATCTACTAAACTTAATTTTCATTATGGGAGTTTTCAGCCAGAAGCTCTGGTGAAGGAAGCCATTGCCATCTGTTTCTTATATGTAAATGAAATTTGACCTCTGATTGCCCAGTTAAACCTCTGCTCTCCTCACAGACACATTTTTCTACTTAAAGTAGATGAAGAGACATCAGATACTGGTGGGCCACATGATGTTGAACAGGTGCCCTAAGTCATGCCCTCTATGTGCCCGGCCTCAACCTGCAAAAATCATTTTCACTTGGCCTTATATATAAATTCAGTCAAGTGATCAAACTGAGGAGAAGGTAAAAAAGATCTGCTACACAAACTCACTGGCTTATTCCATTTCCTGGGTGCCAAACAAAATATTTGCCAAGGGTGATTTACTTGTTAGTATTCAGAACTGTATACACTGGGATGTTTTTTGTTGTTGTTAGAGATTTAGTGAAACTTTCACCGATACCAATGAACTAACAATAATTTCCCTTTGGCAATGCACAGTAAAATACTCCTTGCAACTGTACTGGCATAATACAAGCTGCAGTTCCTCCCTCTTTTTTGGATCTTCCCTCCCCCCAGGTAAAATCCTGGGAACAACCCACACCAGACATGACAAGACAGATACAGAGCATTGCTGAAACTCTGAATCACTGCCTTGCCACTCAATCTACACCTATATTGCCAGGCACGAGGTCTCACGTTTGACAAGAAACAAACATGAAGGATGCAGTTTCATGCTTCTCTTAATCTCATACCTGCTAAAGCGAACAAAAAACCAATGAAAATTATTTGTACTTTTGTTCAACTCTGAAAACAGAAAACAGAACCTTTTATTTGTGACAGCACAAGCAGGATAAGAAAATAAGAGAAATTTTTCAAGTTGTCCTCCATAAGCGTTTTTTTCCTTGAGCTCTGTTGTACACATTTCCAAACACATGCCAAGACAGCTCAGCTTCACTCATGCACGTATTTCACAGCTATCAGGCATGATGAGCAAAAGCAGCAGGAACTAAGGGAGTGATGTAACTACAAACAGACACAGCTGGCTAGAAACATTCAGAATATAATTAAGCTTTCAGACATTATGCCAGCCAAGATGTTAATAACTGTGAAAAGAACCTGTGGGTGATTTTCATACTTATCAAAATAAGGAACTGTGGACAACCATTAATAATGTAGGTAAATGCTGTCTAAGCTTCCCACACTCAACTCTGCCAATAAGCTTTAATTTTCAACTCCCACAATCCTGCTATTCCAGTCTGGAGCTCCTCCAGAGCAGAGATATTTAATCAGCTTACACTGTGAGCTTGCTCTGCAACATGTTCAACATAAAAAGATCAATATGTAACAACAATTTTTATCTGCTCAGCTTGCCAGGACCAAGATGTTCAGCACTTGCAGATGAACCCACCTTAAAGGATAATTCCAAAGTCAAAGTTCACCATTTCACAGACAAGTGTAGAGGGAATGTGTAAACAGAGTCTTGAGAAGCTGTGGTACAATAATGATTTGCTGTTACAGTGGGACACCCCCTGCTAGAGAAGGAGTAAAAACCATTTTGAATTATGTGTTACTCTTGAAACACTTCACAGACTCAAAGGATTAAAGAAACCTGGAAACACCTTGTTCATCATGCTGCCAGGAGAGCTCATCTGTGTCTTCTAAAGGTTACTGCAATTAGAAGTAACACTTCCTGTCTCAAATAATGTAATACTTCTTAACAGCTGATAATTTGTGTTCTTATTTAAGGAAATAAATTGGAAAAAATTCCTCCAAATGTTGTCTCATTTGAGACACTGCCTCTTCCAAGAATTTACCATTAATGAATTCCTTGAACTTCAATATACTTATCCAGCAGGTTCATATAAAGAGTGTTTCACTGACCTTCAAAGTCCACATCCCCAGCTAACTCCTGTCAGAGCATCATGGATATGGTTGATGCCTACGTCAATTACAGGTGAACCTTCATTGACCATATCAGGTGTAATCAACTTTGGAATACCTGGAATAACCAAGAGATATTTGATTGACATGGCCATCATCAGCATGCACAGGTATGAATGCACAAAATAAAACACCATTCTTTCACTTGACTATTTCTTGATACATTCCACACAGAAAACAGTTATTCCTCAATCACATACAATTTGTAACTACAACTACTACAGAAAAGAGAGGAAAAAAAAAAAAAACCCAAACCACAATATATAGCTATTTGGGAGACCCCTCCACACTTGACCAAAGGCCCAGCCTCAGCACTGCACACCTTCAGCACCTTTCAGTGGGCTGCAGTTCTGTAGGTAAGATGTTTTTACTGTTAAGAAACTCCAGGTAAAACAGCCACCACAAGTTGCCTCAGCTTTTTCACATGCCATGCATTTCCTAAGCACATTTAATTATAAATAATCTCGATATTCCTCATGCAGATGTTCCTCAGTCAGGACCCAGAAAACTTAAAAGGTCATGTCAAAGTCTAGATAATGAACTGAGTCCACACTCTGTGTTTCCTGTCAGGAATTTCTTTCCTACCGTGAAACCTCCACCTCTGCGTGATGGGAATTTCCCACTTAAAAATTACAGTTCACCAGTCTTCTTGAGGAATTCCATCAGTTCTGTGCTCTGAGAGGAATGTTTATCCCAGTAATAGAGTATCTCCAAAATGGGGAGACTAAATTCCCCTCTGCCAACCAAAGTAGTTTTCTCTCAAGTGGAGAGAAGATTCAAAAAGGAAAAGAAACCAAACCCACATGATTTGAAACTGTAGTTTTATTGAGGCAAGCACTGTTGTGGAAGGCTTTGGTTTCATCTGAAGTGCTGGAGCACAGCCAGTCACTTGGATACAGGGAGGACAAGAACCTTCTTTGCTCTCCATTTCTCACTCCCCCATAGGACACCAGCTTGAAACTCTGCTTCTCATGTTGAGCCAGCCAAGACCTCAAATTCTTTCCAACCCCATTTGATAACATCTGGCTCCGTCTCCTTCATCCCACTCTGATGCAATCCATGGTAAGCTGGCTGGTAATTGGATAATGCCTCAGCCTCATGGGGGTAAATGATGTGTGTGTGATAGGGGTGGAAGCATATTAACAGAAGCTGCACAGTTACATCCTTTGTAAAATGGTTTGATAATAGGCCAAATAAGTACTTAATAGCAGCAAATGAACTAACCCCCAAACCAAATGAGCAGATCTATTTACTTAAGCCTTCTTTACATACCAAGTAGGAAGAGATAAGCATTAGAGCAGTTATTCCTAAAATGCACTGACTGAAAAATCTGGGAAAACCTTTCATTGGTAATTTTTGCAGGAAATGATGAATCACATTTATAACAAAGGAGAAACAAGGCCCTACCTGATCCCAGCTCAGGTACAAGAATTGTGAAACAGCTGATTTCTGAGAAAGCTAACCAGATACTACCTGAATGGGGGTCTGATTAAAGGGTGCAAAGATGGGAAAGGCTGATGTGATACAAAGTGGCAGGTGTGCTTAAGAGGAAACATGATGCATTGGCTACAAATCCAAAAGCTGTGTGGCACCAAAGTGATTTTTGGGAGGGGTAGGCTGGACAAGAGCAGCATTGTTGGAATTTATGATGCAAGGAGTTGGGAGGGAACAAGAGGGAAGGAGTAAATTGCATGGACTGTTACAATCCAAGTAAGCAGGAAAACAGGTGCCCCAAGCCTAGGGACATCTGAGAGACAGCACACAAAGATGGATCTTCTCACACTCAGGAGTACCAATAGAAACACCTGATCTGAGGTATTACCAAAGCCAGGAATGCAAGGGAACAGAAAAGCAGTCAGAGGTGGGGTACCACACAGAAACAGATTCCCTGGAGACAGGATGCAGATGGCTCTTGTAAAAGTACTGCATGGGAAAAAGAGAATGAGAATTGGTCCTGCATACAGACACACACACAAAAAACTGTTTTAACATCTGCACACCTTGCACAGTAGCCTGTAAGAGCAGCCGTTCCAACCTGGAAGGGCACAGGTCACCTTTTTTGCAACACTCAGTGAACAGGTTACGTATTTCCAGAGAGTGTGTGATCCCAAAGGTACAATGTGCACAGTTCTCATGCAACAATAGGAAGCCTGGAGGGATTCCAGCTTTCTGAAGCACAATGCTCCCCGGAGCACCCACTGGGGCAGGGTTGCATGCTGTTTGCACAACCTGGCCCTAGGTTTTTCCATCATTCTGAGAATATCTCAAGTTGTGCAATGACTGTTGTATCACACTTCTGTTACAAATGACACAAGGAAAATAATGTGAAGAGCAAACATGGCTGAATTGCAACTGGATCATTTGTAACTCCAAGCAGAACTGGTGACAAATCATGTTTAACATAGAAGTGATTACTAAATTTGAAGCATTGAATTTGAATGAAAAGTTACTGGTTTATTTCCAGTTAACACACACTGTTATCTTTCATTTGCACTGGTGAATTCTGGCCAGGCCCACAGCTGAGTAATTAGATGTGGGACAAAGGAGCTGTTTCTTGCTCCTGAGCCGCCATAGGAAAGATATAGTGAAGTTAAACCCTGAGGGAAAGGGCATCTCACTTCAACAGGAAGTGACAAGCTTTAGACAGGTACCTGTCTGTCTTCATCTAGAAAAGAAGGAAGCAAGATTTGGGTTTTGAGGATCATGAAGAGTGGGAAAGGGAGAAAAAAAGAGGAAAGACACAAATTCTCTCATGGTCGTCTCTTCAAAATGGTACATGAGAAGGATGACATCCTGAGCTGTCAGGGGACACAAAATTTTACCAAAGTTTTAGTAAGTTGGATTGTTTGGGTTTTTAAATTAATTTATATTTCTTTTTTTAATACAGTAATACCTCACCCTTTGTGAGGAACGGGTCTTGTCAAGGTCTCGCAAAATGATTCGCAAACATGTGCGAGTCTTTATTATGCAAACAGGCCATGCCCATTGCTCCAGCCCCAGCCACTCCAGAGCGCTGAGGAGCAAAGGGAAGTGTTTCTGAGCCCTCTCTGCATGGGGAGACTCCCTGGACAATCCCTGGGCTTCTCTTTGGCCAAGCTGCCACTTCCGCAGCCGCTGCCGGGCTGCTGCCACCAGTCATGCTTGCACTGCACTGAGGGGGAAGCTCTGGGCCAGGATGGGGAAGGGGTGTTCCGGGGCTCAGGTCAGTGCTGTTGGAACCTGGGAAACCTTAACTTGTGGGCGCATCCCGCCACTGCCCCGTCCCAGCGCACAGCACTTGCCCCACCGCCACCGCACCCAGCCCAGCCCCACTTTCGTGGGGCACTTTCCCTGGGGTTATGTCATCACCAGATGCACCGGCATGCAGTCCCCAGGCACAGACTGCACTGCCTTCCTTGGCTGTAGCCATGGAAACAGTACTGCTTAGAGTAATGGGGGACGGCATGACTTGCGACGGTGTTGCACTGGGTCTCTACGCCTGGGGCATACCATGGCATGAGCCTTGCAATGTAGGGACCAGGCATGGAGACACACAGGCGCAGGGCAGGGACACACATGGCGCCATGAGACCATAAACGTCACAGGAGCGAGAGGTACCACACACCCTCCTTGTCGTATTAAGGGTGGCCAAAAGCAAAACACACACACACATTTGCTGGTGAAAATATCTCTACGTTCATTGGTAGACCTTCACAGTTCTGTCTTCTGCTCCAACGTGGGGCTTCTCACAGTGAGAAAGTTCTGCAGCAGTTGTTTGTTTGCATGCCTTAGCTTAAGCTTCTGCCAAGCTCTTTTCTCAAGGGTACACCGGGATGCTATTAATGTCTCTTTCTTCTGTGTTGGTAAGGGGTAAATTGCAAGAAATACAGCTGCTATCCTCGACACCTCCTCATGGGGCTGAGCAAGTCCCGCCCCACAGGGAGCGCCAGCGCCGCCCCTCGGCGAAGCAGAGCACTGTGCATGTGTCGGCTGGGAAGCTCCAGGAATCACTGAGGCAGATTTGTGAGAAAAATTTCTCACAAACCAGTGAGATCACAATGGAGGGGTCGCAATGCAGCGAGGTATTACTGTACCTGTAAACAAAAACCAGAGGTTGCTGAGAAGCAGGGTTATGCTTGTTCCTTTGGGGTAGACTAGTCAAACTCTTAAGTATTTCGCTTTTCATTGCTTTAAAAGTATAGATACTGAACTTTCAGACCCCTTCCTCTAGGCAGTTACCATTCTCTAGCTCTTTACTTCATCATTTTAAAAGAAAAATACCCCGCAAATAGAACATCCAATAATAAGATAGGTTACCCAGACTTTCAGTTAATTCAGCAAGGTTGCCCTTAATTCTAGCAGCAGGGGAATGATGCTGTGGTTTTATGAATGCAGACTCCAGCTGATTTAAAGAAACCCTCCTGTCAAAATTCAAATGACTCATGATTTTTGCATGGCACAGAGAATGTTGTAATTTACATAATTATACCTGTATAAACTATGCACTGACTGGTTCTGAATCCTGAGTTCACTCTGAAGTCTCCCTAAGGCAAAGGTGTCACATGTAACAAGAAACAGTTTTTGAGTCTGCAAATGTGAAGGGCAAGAACAAAGAGCCAAATCACTTGCCCTTCCAACAACAGGAAATCCTTCCTACTGCAACACTCCCAGCAAGCACAAGCACCCATTATTCAGTGGAGATGAGGCAGGCATGCCACGGACCCCCAAATCCTCTTTTTAGGTTTTAAGTGCTGCAATTGTAGTGCTTACAACAACTAGTATTACCTGCAGCTGCTGTCACTATGTCAGCAAGCTGCATATGAATCTTGAGCTGCTCTTTTGGGGTGTATCTGTGAGTAATGGTCACTGTAGCATCACCTGAAGTGGAAGAATTTATCAACTAATTACCTCATATAAAATGCCATAAAAAGTACAGCAATTACTTTCAGGTGTAAACGACTTACTTTTGTACATTTGAGCAGATGATCACCAGATTTGTCTTGGGATGCAACAAAGATCAGCATAGTCATAATGCTCACAACACTTGCTGTTCACACACATGAAAAAATCCAGCAAATCCAGCATGGAATCCACTCTGCTTTATCAAGCCCAGTTTATACACTTTACCATAAGATTCAGTTGTTTGTCAGAAACTAAGGCTTCAAACACAAGATCACCAGTAGAAGCACAAGAAACACGTCCTTTGGGGCAAACTCAAAATACGTGGGGCATGAACTCACGTTTCTTGGAAAGAGCTACAAATAAATCCTCCTAGTAAGCCATGAAAAACCCTTGTGCTGTTTGATGGAGATACTGAGGCCACAACACACAAACCAAACTGTCACGAGGAGAGGATCTGACGTCTCCTACTGCATCCGTTATCAAGCATGGTGATCCCTTGAGGACTGTCCAAGCCAGCAGCAAAGACAACAGCTCTCAGAGGAGACTCCCTCTAACTCTTTCCCTGTCAACTACTTGCACTGCACAGTGTCCAGGTGTTACATCCCCCTCATCTCTTGTCTTCCACTCATCACAGACTACTAAGCCACATTATTAACCATTAAACTATAACTTTTTGCCATCTCAGATGGTACCATCACATCTGCTTCCTCTTGAATATGTCCGTCTGATCTAATCTGTGCTTCTCATTAACTTTCTTCCTCAAGCATCTCATCTTCAACCTCTCTGTGCCCTGACTTCTCTGCTCCTTCCCCTCATCTGTGATCCCTCGTTTTTAGGCTCTATAGCATACACTGTCTCTTTAGAGAGAAGAAGATCAAGACATTTGTAGATAATGAGAACAGAAAAGTACAGCCTTGTCTCCTAGAGGATTCTTCTGCTACCTGTTTCAAGCAAAAGAAATATGTCTTGCCCAAAATCACAAGCATTACTCAGCACAGAGGCTGAGAAAAAACAATAGGTAAAATCTAAAGTTACAAAGTTACCTTAAGAGTAATAACATAATTTCAAATTTGTCACTAAGATTTTAGTAAGGCATGTGTCTGTAGTCANGAAAGCCTCTACCTTGAGAATAGCAGTCCAGAAGCTTATGGAGACCTCAGAGAGGGGAGGGATTTCCATTTATTTGTGATCATCCCAAAACAGAAAATAAACAACTATTTTACACTGCTACTTCTGCTGAAAGAAGAGGAATATATTTAGCAATGTTCAACATTACATGCCCAAGTAAATTCCCTAGCTTATAACACAGAGATGGTCTCTTGCCTTGCCTACACAGTGCCTACACCTCTTATTTTTGAAGTTCACACTGCTTTGCCATCTGATCAGGCATTGCCACCTGCAGGACATGGCCATTTCTACATATAAAACATCCCAAATGAAGACAGGTCCCAACTTTGTAATTTTGTTCATGATCTGTAAAAAAAAATCTAAAAAAATCTAGTAAAAAAAATGAACAAAAAAATCACCCCCTCCCTTTCATCACTTCTCAATAAGAAGTATTTAATCAAATCAGCCCAATTGCTGATAAAACCCTACCCTGATTAATAAGAAATTTCCTTTTCAGCACTTGATTGTAGGTCTTGTCTGGTCTCCACCCTCCTGAACTAAAAAAAAAAGCTGAAACCTCTTCCTGGTCTGCCTTTCCTTCCCCGTGCCATTCAGTTCTGCTCTTGCTGCTCACAGCAGAAGCAAATCTGAAAACCAGGTGCAGAAGATGAACCAGGAACGAAAGGAAGGAACAGGATCCACTTTAGTACAGTGGTAAGTATCCCCACCTGGCGTGTGGGAGACCTGGGTTCGATTCCCGCCAGGGAGACAGTGTTAAGAGTTGGACTCGATGATCCTTGTGGGTCCCTTCCAACTCAGAATATTCTGTGAACGTTCAAGTCAGGAACGAAAACTATACAGTATTACCCCAGCTACTGAAGTATTGATTACCATGTACATGACAAGTACACACTTAATGCTAATTTGTTGCCAAAGAAGCACAAATGTTCCTTTATTTTCTCATTGCTAGCTGCTTTATAGTGTGTACCACCACTTAGCAGACTGGAAAATTAGAAAAACTACCTTAAAACTATTTCTTCAGATTAAGCAAGGATAACTTCAATGACTTAACTCTCACTTTATCTAGACTCCAGTGACACTATTGGTAAGGGAGTATCCAAATATTTTTCTGTCCTACATCTAATAAATGACATAGAAAACATCATTGCCGACATACCAGCAAACAGGGCTGCCAGGGAAGTCATTGGACATGTCAGGAACCACAACATTGGCAGATGATAATGAAACACAGCAAACTCATGGACTGGCCCACCAAAACAAGATGTATGTACTACCAGGCATTCAGATAAGAACTACAAACCCAGGATACAAAAGAACCCAATCAACTAAGCCACAGATGCAACCAACTCTAAAGCTGAAAACTGCAAACAATACCTAGTTACAGCTAAAAACCATCCATGCAACTGCTCCTGCTGAGATCATCAAGGATCACTAATGCTGCTAATTGCCAACTGAGAAACATGAAAAGAGTTTGTAACAAACTTTCTGTTGCACCAAGCCTACTTCGATCACCAACTGCCCTGCCAGTGAGACACGTCACCCAGGATTTGCAGCAAATGGCAAATATGCTGCTCGTTTTCATGGGAATGGAGATGAGACCAGAACTATGCACCGATGGTAATTACAATTCAAACACTGAGAGAAGTTTCAAATAACAACTTTCCCACAGAGGCTGAATGGAAAAACCAACTCTATGATTAGTACACAGCTTTCAGTGTTTTATTACATATTAATAACAGTTTTCACTCCATTCCTATTAAATAGGCCTGGGATTAAACATTCATATTTACCTCACTTGGGCGCACCACCAGGGCAGTTTCTAACACCAAAATGAAGTTGCAAAAGGACAGCATTCTATTTAAATTTTATTGGATTTCTTCCTGCAGCACCATTATGACAGCACATGCAGGCTTCTGTACTACAATTACGTACTCACAAATATTTCCACTACAAACCCCAGTTTCCAGAGGCATATAAACTGCCCTGCAGACATAACCCCCAGGCCAGACTGGGATATCACAGGTTACTGGGTTGGTGATTTGTGCATCTTCATAAACACCACCCAACTGACCCAGCACAGCACAGGAATCAGGCCACACTTATTTTATACATCTATAGGAATGCCTATGTGTACACATGTATCTGTGTGTGTGCTCGTGCCTGTATGAAAACCAACATTTTATTACATAATCACAGTAAGACCTAGAGATGCATGACTTTGTACAAACAGCAGCTCTGTAGCTCTCTAAGGTCACACTGTCAGTGTTATCCTCAATGGTCAGTGCTGAAATAGGAGCTGTTTCAAATGGAGGAGACAATGATGACATAATACCAGAAAAAGTCAAGTTCAGGAACTGCTCACCTGAGAATACACCAGGAAACATGGGAGCAAATTTATTTCCTTGCTTTGGTGGCACATATGGATGAGTGAAAATCTTTCTCTTTCATCTGAATGCTTTATTTTCAGGATTTCACAAATGGAAACATGCAAGTCACATTCCTAGACTTACCTCTAGGCCTTTTGTGCTTTCCATCCATATGTAAAAGCATTGAAATGGGCATTCCAACATTCTTAGATCTTCCAGCTACTACTACATTTTTTCCAAATGTTGGTATTCTTTATAGGAGACAAAAAATAAAAACAACAAAAAATTATATTCCACTATTTTGATGTAGCTAACCCCTTCTTCTCAGTCCTCAAGATAGAATTACAGTCGGCCATCTTGCACTTCGCACCTCTCATATTGCAGTTTCAGATCTTAGCAGCATGATTTTTTAGCAATGTAGGAGACCCATTTCGCAACTGCACATGTGCGACTTGACCCCGCAGTGGCGGCCAGGGCTGGAGTGGTGTCCCGGGTGGTGGTGGGGGCTCGGGCTGCAGCGGGGGCAGCACGGGAGGTGGCGGGGGTGCGGGTGACGGCAGCGGGGGCTGCTGGCCATGGGGGCGTGGTGTGGCCACCATTCAATGCGAAAGTCAGGCTACGTGGGCCCGAATTAAGACCGCAAGTGCGCGATATAGGAGACCCGAATGTATCTGTTGTTGTAGACTGCTGACATCTGACATTCTTGATCATGTTTGTTCCTCTTTACCTACAAGAACTTATGCATTCAATCTTCTGTTTGACAAAAAGTCAAACAGGAAGTCAACAATAGAACTAAAAGTTCCCTCCAACAATATAAGATGCAGAAAGTTACCGAAGTGTTCTACCAAGTACTAGTGTCTACACTTAATAAATAGTTATGCCACTGGCACAAGTTCTCATCTATTTGGTACTTCTTTATTATTCAGTTTAATCCTCTGAATTAATCCTCAGTCAGACCAATACGTTGAGATAACCCACAGATTTTAACTCACACCTGACTCAATCCTTTGCACATCTCCCCAGATGAAAAGGGTTTCAGGACAGTAGAGGTTCTTACCTGTCCATTTTATGATTTCCCACACAGCAGCAGCAGTGGCAGGAATGATGGAAGGCCGGTCGAGACACAGACGTCCAATATTCATGATATGAAACCCATCCACATCCTTCTCAGGGGCAATGGCGTTACAAACTGTCCATTCATCTATGTGATCTGAAAGATAAATGGAATTATTGCAGAGAAACACACATCCTTGGTGTGGTGAGGCTGATTATTGTTCTTCGTTGTGAATAAACTACATTCCCATCTAAAGGCAGCAGTTACAATCTTGCCTTTACAAGTAATCTATTCAAAATTAAATTAAATTAAATTACAGTGGTCCCCCGTTACTCATGGGCTGTTTGGTCTGGCCCTCTTCACACAAGTCCTGGAATCCGCGACGATAGTGAACCCACTAAGTATTCAAGTACACCACGCTGATAGCCACGCCCCCTCCCCTAATAATGTCTGGAGGATGGTCCTGAGGGCGCAAGTCCCTCTGTAATGCCTCATTAAAGTGAAGGAAACGCCTTTTGCCACGTCCCAGCTCCAGGAAGGGAGCTGCTTTTCTGAGCTCAGAAACCGGCATGGCTGGTAGCTGGGAAGCCGGCACTGCCCCACCCGCGGATCCTGCCACTGTCCTTTCCCTGCCATGTCTGTGCTTGGTTTTATCAGGGTTTCTGGTTGCTGGTGTGTGTCTCTTGTGTTCAAACATGGTGGAGGCAGCACGCCTCTCCAGAGCAGGACTCTGGGGGAGGCTTGGGGAATGAGTTCAGTTCCGGCTGGGGTGGCGCCGGTGGGTACTGTGGTGCTGTGTGACTAGAGCGACAGTTGAACAGGCTGGGACAGTCCCTGCTGTTCAAAGGGGCTGATTTGTTTGGGGTTTCTTTTTTCCGGGAATGTAACAGTCCCGAACAAAGCTTTTCTGGCAAGAGTGGGTGCAAACAGGCAGCGTTGATCCGGCCACCCCATCCCGGGGGGCAGCAGGCAGGGTCCGCCTCTCACCTTCTGCTGGGGCTGCCTGCAGGAGCGTGGGACAGCAGTGGCTGTGCAGGGTGAAAGAGCTGGTGGCTCTGTGATCTGCTCTTGCAGCGGCTCCTGATATGCTCTGGGCAGGGGCAGATGGGAGCCAGCGCAGCACTAGAGGACAGATGCCCCCGCAGCCTGCTTGTCCCTGTACCTGCTGCCCAGCCCACAGCCCTCCCCTTCCCTCTCCTACACTCTCTCCACCCCTCCTCTGCCCCACACATCCTACAAGGGAACTTTTTATTTTGGGCAGTGAGGGGGGTACCAGTACTCTGACGTCAGGAGTTCACGCCGCTGGCATCGGGACACACTGAACTATGCCGCCCGTGTTCAACTATTTGGATCCAGGAAATTACGGACCGCAAATATGCGGAGGATCACTGTATTCCATTTGTCACAGTGCTAATAGAACAGATTCTATAGAAATATGTGACAGTAATACTCAGCTGAGAATGCTGACAGTCACTATAAAAGTGACAGTCACTTATTTAGGCAAGTCACTTCAGAGTCATTCTGCATTTGGGAAGCATTAAATATGAAATGGCTCAAAAAACACATTGTGCATATTTACATGTAAGATCACAAAGGATATGCAATTTAAGTTTTAAAACAAATACATACATGGAAATCCTAAGCTGAAATACCTTTGCAGGTCTGTCTTTCATTTTTTAAAAATACAACTGTTTTTACTCACTTGTTCATCAGTAGGACCGAAACCTATCCTGCTTCATTCGAAAACACACTACATAAAACCATGATACCAGTGAGTTCAAAACCGAAGAATGCCTTAAATGACCCTGCTTGCACATAATCTATTGTTCACATCAATTCACACTGAACATTTTTCATATGCACTCATGATATGGAACGGGCTTACAACTGCTTCAAGCTCATAGTGCATAAACATTAGGACTGATTATGAAACAATCTGTGCTGGCCAGACACTTCTCTGCAGTTGCATAAACTGGCATAAATAATGACATTCCAGAGGAACAGCTCCACAAACATCCCACAAGCATCCCAGACTGACCCAAAAGCAAACGGTCTTTAATAAATCTATTTACACACAGGTACCTCAGTCACAGTTTTAGAATCAGAATAGTTTGGCTAGGAAGGGACCTTTAAAGGGCATCTCGCTCCAACCCCCTGCAAGGAGAAGCGACGCTTTTGTCCATTGCTTCATTCACAGTATCATAGCATCATATTGCTGATAAGGTTGGAAAAGGCCTTGAGTATCATCTAGTCCAACCTATAGTCCAACCAAAACCTAACATCTGTAACATTTATATCATGACCCTCAACACCTCATCCAGTCTACCCTTAAACACGTCCAGGGACAACAATTCAACCACCTCTGTGGGCAGCCCATTCCAATGCCGGATCACTCTTTCAGTGAAAAGCTTTTTCCTAATGTCAAGTCTAAACCTCCTTTGTTGGAGCTCAAGGTCATGACTTCTTGTTCTATCTCCAATGGCCAGAGAGAAAAGACCGACCCCTGCCTGTCTACAACCTCCTTTTAGATAATTATAGACAGCAATAAGGTCACCCCTGAGCCTCCTCTTTTCCGGACTAAACAGATCCATCTCCCTAAGCTGCTCCTCATAGGGCTTATCTTCCAGCCCCTTTATCATCCTAGTTGCCCTTCTCTGAACTCATTCTTAAATTGAGGGGCCCAGAACTGGATACAGTACTCAAGGTGTGGTCTAACCAGTGCGGAGTACAGGGGAAGGATAACTTCCTTTGCCCTGCTGGCCACACCATTCTTAATGCAGGCCAGGATG
>WEKX01006276.1:100954-120172 GCA_013390025.1 Pitta sordida | reverse complement strand
CTCCACCCCTCCTCTGCCCCACACATCCTACAAGGGAACTTTTTATTTTGGGCAGTGAGGGGGGTACCAGTACTCTGACGTCAGGAGTTCACGCCGCTGGCATCGGGACACACTGAACTATGCCGCCCGTGTTCTGCCGGTGCCAGCAGAGCTGAAACATGGTGCTGAGTCAGTGTTTCTGCTCCTGGCCGCCTGAGGTTTAAATCTCCCGTCCGCTGCCACCCCAAGATCGGCATTGGTGGCAACAACCGTCCCCTGCCATACCCTGGTTCGCAGCCGCGCCACACCACCGTGCCTGGAAGTGCCAGCATGGCCCCAGTCCCTTTGTGCTGCAGACGCACGGCAGCGCTCCCGACTTCATGGACATGAGACCCGCTCCCCTTTCTCNGCAATTTAAGTTTTAAAACAAATACATACATGGAAATCCTAAGCTGAAATACCTTTGCAGGTCTGTCTTTCATTTTTTAAAAATACAACTGTTTTTACTCACTTGTTCATCAGTAGGACCGAAACCTATCCTGCTTCATTCGAAAACACACTACATAAAACCATGATACCAGTGAGTTCAAAACCGAAGAATGCCTTAAATGACCCTGCTTGCACATAATCTATTGTTCACATCAATTCACACTGAACATTTTTCATATGCACTCATGATATGGAACGGGCTTACAACTGCTTCAAGCTCATAGTGCATAAACATTAGGACTGATTATGAAACAATCTGTGCTGGCCAGACACTTCTCTGCAGTTGCATAAACTGGCATAAATAATGACATTCCAGAGGAACAGCTCCACAAACATCCCACAAGCATCCCAGACTGACCCAAAAGCAAACGGTCTTTAATAAATCTATTTACACACAGGTACCTCAGTCACAGTTTTAGAATCAGAATAGTTTGGCTAGGAAGGGACCTTTAAAGGGCATCTCGCTCCAACCCCCTGCAAGGAGAAGCGACGCTTTTGTCCATTGCTTCATTCACAGTATCATAGCATCATATTGCTGATAAGGTTGGAAAAGGCCTTGAGTATCATCTAGTCCAACCTATAGTCCAACCAAAACCTAACATCTGTAACATTTATATCATGACCCTCAACACCTCATCCAGTCTACCCTTAAACACGTCCAGGGACAACAATTCAACCACCTCTGTGGGCAGCCCATTCCAATGCCGGATCACTCTTTCAGTGAAAAGCTTTTTCCTAATGTCAAGTCTAAACCTCCTTTGTTGGAGCTCAAGGTCATGACTTCTTGTTCTATCTCCAATGGCCAGAGAGAAAAGACCGACCCCTGCCTGTCTACAACCTCCTTTTAGATAATTATAGACAGCAATAAGGTCACCCCTGAGCCTCCTCTTTTCCGGACTAAACAGATCCATCTCCCTAAGCTGCTCCTCATAGGGCTTATCTTCCAGCCCCTTTATCATCCTAGTTGCCCTTCTCTGAACTCATTCTTAAATTGAGGGGCCCAGAACTGGATACAGTACTCAAGGTGTGGTCTAACCAGTGCGGAGTACAGGGGAAGGATAACTTCCTTTGCCCTGCTGGCCACACCATTCTTAATGCAGGCCAGGATGCCACTGGCCCTTTTGGCTGCCTGGGCACACTGCTGACTCATGTTGAGTATGTTGTCCACTAATATCCCCAAGTCCCTTTCCACCTGGTCACTCTCTAAGCACTCCCTTGCCAGTCTATAGTTCTGCTTGGGGTTGTTATAACCAAAATGCAGAACCCGACATTTAGACTTGTTAAAACTCATTCTATCCGTGTCTGCCCATCTCTCCAGTCTGTCCAGGTCCCTCTGCAGGGCCTTCCTACCCTCTAACAGATCAACACATGCTCTGAGCTTGGTGTCATCTGCAAATTTGCTCATAATGGACTCAATCCTGTCATCAATATCATCAATGAAGATGTTAAACAGGACTGGACCTGAGACTGACCCTTGGGAGACACCACTAGTAACTGGTGACACCATTAACCACCATTAACTACCACTCTCTGGGCTCCAACCAGTTCCTGACCCAGCAGAGAATATTCCTATCAAAGCCCTTTGCTGCCATCTTCCCCAGGAGTATATCATGGGAGACTGTGTCAAATGTATCTGAAATCCAGATACACTACATCCACAGCCATCCTCTCATCCACCAGGTGAGTTACTTGATCATAAAAAGAGATCATGTTGGTCAAGCAAGACCTACCCCTCCTAAACCCATGCTGACTGGGCTTAATCTCCTGGCCATCTGGCAGGTGTTGCATGATCTGGACTATCTGTTACATGACCTTATCTGGAGCTGAGGTTAGGCGCAGGACTATCTGTTCCATAACTTTGCCTGGGACTGAGGGGAGGCTAACAGGTCTGTAGTTTCCTGGATCATCCTTCCAACCCTTTTTGTGTATGTGGGTCTCATTCTCCAACATCCAGTCATCCAGGACCACACCCGTCTTCTTAGACTGCTGGTAAATGATGGAGAACGGTTTAGCAAGCTCATCTGCCAGCTCTCTCATCACTCTGGGATGAATCCCATCCAGTCCCATGGACCTATGGGGATCCAAATGGATCAGCAGGTCTCTAACTACTACCTCCTGAATTTCAGGGGGACTTCACTGTACCCTGGCCCCATCTGCCATTTCAGGTAACCAATCACCATGAAGACAATCTACACTACTGTTAAATACAGAAGCAAAGGAGACATTAAGTACCTCTGCCTTGTCCTCATCTCCAGTTACCAAATTCCCTCCATATCCAGTAGGGAGTGGATGTTGCTGCTACCCTTCTTTTTGCCATTGATATACCTGTAAAAGCTCTTCTTATTGTCCTTCACAGAAGAGGCCAGCTTGAGTTCAAGCTGGGTTTTTTTCTCTCTAATTCTCCTCCTACACAACCTATGTCACGGAATGTAACCTGATTGACCTTACCCTTTTTCCAAAGGTAATATGCCCTCTTTTTCTCTCTCAGTTCTCTCAGAATTTCCTTACTCATTCAGGCTGCTCTTTTTCCCCTACGGCTCATTTTATGGCACACAGGGACAGCCTGTTTCTGCGCCTTCAAGAGTTCATTCTTGAAGTATACCCAGCTCTTCTGGGCCCCCTTGTTATTAAAGGCTGTTTCCCAAGGAACTTTCCTAATCCGTTCCTTGAATAAACCAAAATCTCCCCGACAGAAATCCAGCTTGGATGTTTTGCTAGCCCCTCTCCTTATTTCACTATTTATTGAAAACTTAATCATTTCATGATCACTGCCTCCCAGACAGCCTCCAATGACCATATTTCCCACCAGACCTTCCTTATTAGTGAACATCAGATCAAGAAAAACCTCACTCCTGGTAGGCTCACTGACTAATTTTGACAAGAAACAGTCCTCTACACACTCTATGAACCTTCAGGACTGCCTCCTTTCTGCTGTGTTAAAGTCCCAGCAAATATCTGGGAGATCGAAGTCGCCTATAAGAATTAGGGAGGGCGATCTTGAGATGTCCTCCAGTTGTTTGTAAAACAATTGATCAACATCGTCATCCTGAGTGGGTGGTCTGTACCACACTCCAATCACAATGTTGATATTGCTGGTTAACCCTGTGATCTGAACTCATAGGCTCTCAACCCTATTGTCCCTGATCTCAAGTTCCAAAACTTACAGGGCTTCTCTAACATACAGGGCCACCCCCCACCACCCCTTCTGCCTTACCTGTCTCTCCTGAATAGTGTACACCCATCCAACTCAACACTCCAGTCATATGACTGATCCCACCATGTTTCAGTGATGGCAATTCTGTCATATCTTTCCTGGTATACCAAAGATTCTAGCTCTTCCTGGTTATTACCCATACTTTGCGCATTAAAATATACACACCTCAGTTGGGTTGATACATTCGTCTTTGGAGTGGGTGCACTGTTCACTATATCCTTCTGAGAGGCTTTGCATCCTTCCCCTTCCCCCTTCAAACCTAGTTTAAAGCCCTCTTAATGAGGCCTGCCAACTTGTAGGCTAATAACCTTTTACCCTTTTTAGATAGATGTAACCAACTTGAGTCTAGCAAGCTAACTGCCTCAGAACTTCTCAACACCCCTACCCTCAACGCCCCTGTTTGCTTACTCCTCTTTGTCATGCTCTCAGGAGTTTAATGGCTTTAAATATCTGGAACCCGGAAACCCTAAAGGCTCAGTGCCCGGCAATCCCCGCCCTCAATCCGCCTCGCAACAAATACAAGGGCATAACATCCCAAACTGCTTCCAGGACTGCACTTCCAGCTTTATTACTGTAGGAGACCAGAGGAATGGTTCACTGGCTCAAAACATCCAGGTTGGAAGTGTGTGTGGAGGGAACCAGGGGAGCCTTGCATCGATGGAGTGGCCACTGCTCCTATCAACCCCCCTGGAGCATGAATCAGCCTGTGGTCTGGTCCAAAATGGTGGAGACTGACCCATGGGCTGCCACAAAATGGCCATGACTGACCCATGGGCTGTGAGGGCCATGACATGGCCATGACTGACCCATCAGCTGTGAGAGTCATGAAATGGCACAAGCTGACTATCTTTGCCCCATGGGCAACATGGAAGCAGAGGTGCTCCTGAGAGAAGCCCAACCAGAAGGGAGCAGATGAAAGGACAGGGAAGGGTGTGTTGAGAGGCTCCACTGCTCAACTGACATCACACAGTGGTTGTTTTTTGGACCCTTCACATAATGACACATCACCCTTTCTAGGCCAGATCCTGAACAAAATCCACCAAGTGTGAGGGCACATATCCCAATGCCCCATTCAAACAGTACTACAGGACAGTTAAAAAAGCAAAACAAAGGGAAATGGGTGTTAATAAGGAAATTCAGACATTTCCAGTAACAATATCTTAGACACATAAACAGGATGCTTCAGTTTAGTAGATACTTTGGGGTTTGTAGTACAAGGAGTCAAACAATTAACAGATACAGTGATCCTCTGCATATTTGCGACCTGTAATTTGCACGTCCTAATGCTCGCAGTTGATTTTCCAGCGAGTTTTGGGACCTTGCATGTGCGCAGAATGCGCAGAACCTACTGCAAACCCAGTCTGCTCATGAATATGTAAATTGGTCCTGCCCGGGAGCCACTGTGGTGCGGCTGGGATGCGTTTAGTTTTTGCAGGGCTGGAATTGTCCTCCACCGGGCTGCGAGATGGGGAGACGGGGCTGCCATTGTGTGTGTCTGCGTGTGAGACTGGGAGGCACCTTTCTCCATCCCCCAGGGGCTGGCAGACTGGTGCCCGGCCATGCCGTGCCGAGCCGGGGGAGGCAGGTACCTGCGCCACACCGAGCCAGGATGGGTGGGAGCCAAGCCCATTGCTCCTGCCCCTCACAGTCCCCTTGCAACTTCAGTTTGCACCTTTAAGGGGAAGGAGAACCACTGCCATCTCCCTGAAGCCGGGGAAGCTACTGGAGTGGTTACAGGCGGATGTCACGGAGGCATCAGGGGCCCTTCAGGTGTTTGCATGGTTGGATTGTTCTCTGGCCAACGCTGGCCCACAAGAGGTAGCCAGGTTTGCAGACTGAAAAACCTTAAAAGAAATAAAAATAAACCCCCCAAAATGCCAGCCACCAGTTCCCAATCAGAGCTATACAAGTTTATGTGAGCATGAGGCAGCTGCCCCAGGACCAGCTCCTCCTGACACAGGGGGGAAGTGGCAGCAGCCCTGGTGCTGTGCGGGGAGTGGGGTGTGTGGGCGTGATGGGGCGTGCAGTTGAGCTGTTGTTGTTCGCCCAGCTTGGAGGACACGTCACAGCCTGCTTGTGCCTGAGAAAGTGCTCCAGCTGCCCTGCAATGGGCCCCGGTGTGGGGGTGTGAGTGCACCTGGTGACGGGAAGTTGGGGGAGCTGGGCTGGGCTGAGCTCCCCCCCTCCCTCCTTGCCTACTAGACACACGGTCTTTTTCTGCCTGCCCACACAAAGCTCTTCGAGGGATGTACAGTGGCTACATGAACTTCCACAATGGAATAAAACGTGTAAGAACAGGGATCCTTCCAACAGAAACTCTCGAGAGCATTGTCACAGCCCATCCATGTCCGCTGCTGTCCTGCCTCCCTCTGTCTCCCATTGACCACCCAGGCACTTCTGTGCCGTGTCATTGGCTGTGGCACCTGCTGCGCCAGGATAGGACGGGATGGAACAACAGATCTGCTGTCACACAGCATTCTGACTCTCCTGCTGGCTCCTGGCTCCACACCGCGCTGCAGCCACCCCAAGGGCTGGCTGCAGAACTGCCTGTTTCCCGTTACTGGGCACTGCCATAGCCCTTATCTTAAGCAGTTTTTGGGACTGCCTCCTCTGCCAGGGCTGGCGGGGGGAAACCACCCATGACTCCTGGCACACACAGGCATTCCCCGAGGGCTTCCTCCTGCCCTGGGAAAGGCTGAGGGGCCCGTTTGCCAGGTTGGTCCCTGTGGAGGCTCAGGAAGTGTAGTTGCCACACCCCTCCTCCTCTATGATCACAGTCAGGCAGGTCCCGTGGCTGGTGCCTGGTGGAGCCCAGGGGCCACGCTCACCCCTCCCCAGGCCCTGGCCCGCGTCCTGCTGCCAAACGCAGCAGCCGCCTGCCTGTGTTGCTGGAGTGTGGCCATGTTGGACAGCACCCAGGCAACCAACATGAGCCACTGTTCTCTTGGTGCGGCTCAGCACGTTCACCATGTCTGATCACATCTGAGTTGAGTTTAAAGATGGCTTCCTGGATGGGGAGGCATTCCCTTAGGTCTCCTGAGGCAGCATAGGGCAGTGGGCGGTCCCGGAAACACCCCCTAGAGCTCATTAGGGGAGGGAGCGTGGCTATGGGTAGGGCCTAATTGACTATTCATGAGTTCGGTATCCTGCCGGATTCCATGACTCGCTGGACCTGCACAGACCAACCCCCCGTGAGTTCCAGAGGTTGACTGTATCATGTATGTTACAAAATTTAGAACATGGAAATCTCAAGTTAAAAGATTTCCAATTAAACCATACTGCTTTGATGTACAATATAATTCTGCGTTTTCTGAAAGAAATTTTCCTGTTGAATCCTTTGGCACAAAAAAAAAGAAAGGCTGATTAAAATAAAACCAACATGGCCCACAAGGAATTTGAAAAAATACCATATGGATTTTCACCCCCTTTCTCAAATAAAAACCATTTCACATCCATCTCCCAGGACATTCAAACAAAGATACATGAGCCTCTCCAGAAAACTGTCACCACATCACAGCCAATGCACTCCATAGGTGCGCAGAAGGGAAGTTCTCCTCAGGCAAAGACACCAATCCTCAAAGCTAAGTTGCTCCAGCTCACAAAGCTGCCAGAGAACAAAGCTATTTCTGAGTCTACTTTTATCCTAATGTTGATCCAAAGCCACACCTCCTGTGGGTTACTGTGGAAACACACCAAACTCCACACAGCCATCTCAACTCTGGAATAAGCAGCCTCCAGAAGTTTCTCAACTCCTAGGCTTTGTCTTCTTATTTTACAAGACAAATAAGAAAAAAAATCGTAAATTTGGATAACTGAAGCTTTTGTCTCTTTTGTTTTTTAAGTCCTTTTGGGGGAAAAACCCCCAATTCAGTAGTCAGAGTTGTATTGGACATCTGTCATGTAAAGAAGTTCCTGAACATTTCCCACTCATGACAATTCACATATTGGACTTTACTACACAGGTAGAGCAATATTGACAAAGTTCTGCTATTGATTAATCGACTCTGGGGTTTCTATAAGGCAAGCAACAGCCAGGCCTATCTGATAGGTTGAGGGGAGGCTAACTACTCTTCCGGTAATTATCATGACAGATATGAGGGGAATCTTCGGCCAAACTTCCGGGTTTAGGCATTTCAGTGTGGAAGCATCAGACATTTCAACTGACACAACTAGAACTGTCTTCAGGCTTTTTCTCTTTTCTAATGTTGACTCAGTTTAAATTCACTACATTTCCAGGCTAAAGTAGGGTTTGATCAGATCAAATTGGTGACCCAATACCCTCCTCAGAAATAAAAAAGGCATTTCTGCAAGTGGCACTCAACAGTCCCACCCAGCGTCCACACCAGTGGGACAAGGGACATGCGACACCCCTCATTCCTGGGGAACACAGCAGGGCATTGACAGCCCAGTGCAGGAGCCCCTTTCCTGTGCTACAGCCTCCAGGCACAAAGAGTTCCATCCCTGGGCTCTCAGCGCTCCATCTCTTGTGGGAGTTCCTCCTGCTGGAATGAAAGGTTATTCCATTACTTGTTTACACTGGTTTGCTCTTAGTGGGAGAGACATTTGCTCAGAGGAAACCGACCACATTCCAGCAGCTCCTTCCTTGGGCTGCAGAAGCTGGCTCGTTTCTTGGGTTATACTTCCACCTCGTGGCCACCTCATTCCAGCAGGGGCCCATTTCAGGCAGCTCTCGTGTACCACCAAGAGCAAACCTCCCTCGTCATGAACACTGCTCTTTGTTACAAAGACAAACCAACCACTTCTTCCTCCACAACTCTCAGCACCTGCTCTGATTTTGTTGTTTCATACTTGCAAAAGAAAAGTGTTGTTTTTTTCTCAAGCTTCATCAGTGCAAAAACACCGCTTTGCAAACTACTCCCAAATGATGTTTCAGTGAGGTTTTAGTACAAATTAGGAGAAGGGAAATAAAAACCCCAAGAATTCAGTCAAGGACATTTCCACAAAGCTCACCTGAAACATTAGGGACACCATAGAAAACAGGAATCAATGTTTAAGGCAAAATTTGGAATCACAGCATGACTCAGCATGATCCAGGAGATGGAAGTATGGAGCTCAAGGTGAAACAGTGCAATGTGTTTAAAAAATTATGAGACTGCATAAATTATGTGTGGAGGGAAATGCCTTGAAATACCACTCTGGTCATTACAAAGAGTTCAACACATGAAAATATTCTCATATTTGTATATCAAATTAATTGCAGGTCCAACAATAAAACAACATTGTCACTAATCCTTCATTGTGCACGTCCTCTTTCAAGAACTTCTTGTGTCCCCAAGGTACACTTTTTCCTGTTCCATGGAATATGTATGAGGAGTGGGACAACAGAGATCACCTACCTGGGAGAGGAAGCTGAACTAACAAACCAGTAACTCTTGATCTCCTTGTTGAGTTTCACTGTCATATCTAAGAGCTCTTCCTAAGAAATGTCTCTAGGCCTCAGAATGATCTCACTAAAAATGCCTGATAAAAACCAAAAGCAGAAGACACGTTAATATCAGGAAATCGATCTGCATCAGCTTAGTTGTTTAGTCTAAAAATCTACCTGATGCTTAACAAGTGTTTCCTAACATTTTAAGATACAGAATTAAATTTAAAGGTCCCATTCAAGTGACATTAAAACTAGTTTTTCTGTCCATGCAATTTCTTCTCTTCAGGTTCAGCAGAGAAGATTAGGAAGACAATGGTGCAAAATTAAGACAAAAAGGGGATTCCTCCCGCTTTATTTTTTTTATTTTTAGATAAAAGTATCTTGTGCTCACTAAAGCATCCCTTATACGACACAGCCACAACTGCAGCTGCTTTTATCTTGTTTCTGACACAGATGTGACTGGCTGAATTGTCTCCTACTAATATGACAATCAGATGAGGTCTCTTGTTCCCAATGGATATCCACGATTCTACATCCCTCTGAACTTCTTTCAAAACTTGGTTAGCAAGCTTTGTCCCTGAGAAAACTGTTGCTTCACCACTATAAAGACAAAAAGATACAAAACATTTAGGTCTAAAATTTTTTACAAGACAATCTTAAGTGTGTCCTCTACCATTTTAAACACTGCCAAATGCTTTTATTCATTTGCTAGTCCTTTCAAGTATATTCGGATTTCCTATACCACGGTACCATGGGTCTGGCCCCCTATCCGTGAAGCCCTCCATTCCCATAGAATGGCAGCTCATTAATATGCAAATTTGCCCTGCACCCTCACACAGCCCCCCAGTGGTCCGGCAGTGTTTCGGAACTGCCCTGCTCTGTGTCGGTGTTTCTGTCGGTGTTTCCCAGCACCCGCAGCCACTGCACGCTGGGGAAAAAACCCTTTTTCCACTTGGCCAGGAACACTGGTGCAGGGGAGCTGCCCACACCACTGTCCCGATGTCACTCTGGGTGGGTAGACCTGGTCTCTCCATATTTGGGGTAGACAAGTATGTCTCAGAGAGTCATTTGAGAAAGTCTTGGACACCACATCTAACCTGAGAGTATGTAAATATTTCATAACTGCACGCAGCCTCTCTGTTCCTAGCAGAACGGGGCAGACCCTGCTCGGAGCAGACCCGCCACAGCCGCTGCACTCCCAGCGGAGCAGGGCAGGCCGGGCACTGCTAGGACCGGACCTGCCGCAGCTGCTGCGCTCCCAGGAGAACGGGATAGGGAGGGCTGGTGCGGCATGGGTGCACCGGTGGGGGGGACCTGCTGTAGCCTTCTCACTCAGAGTGCAGCGAAGCGGGATGGGGAGGGCTACTGCAGTGTGGGTGTACAGGCGGGAGGACCCCCTGTAGCCTTCTTGCTAGGAGTGGAGAGGCTTGATTTGAATATTCATGACTGCCTAATTTGAGTATTCATGCCTGTCAGGTTGCACATGTGCAGTTGCAAAACGGGCCTCCTTAATCACTGAAAAATCACACCGCTAAGATATGAAACCGCAATATGGGGGATGCAAAGTGGAAGAGGGTTGACTGTATTATTTGAAAAACATTTAACACACCACAAACCCAAGTGTTGGAAAAGAAGGGTTTTCCAACTTTGTTATCTGAAGAGCAGGACTGTGCCATCAGTGCACATAGAAGAAGAGCTCACCAGCCACAACCCACCTTCCCAAAAATGTACCCAGCCATGCTGAACATCTATGATCTCCTGCATTTGGGAATAGAACATGACAACATTTTTATGCTCTGAAGCTCTTCTGTTTTAAGGAATGTTTAGGTCCCTCTCTCCCCAAATATCCTTAAACATTTCTTTGACATAGGATTATTCGCACTATTCTTTTGTCCAAGCCTAAGTGATACTATTTAACACCATTTAACCTTACTTAAAACTTAACTTAGGAATTAAACCAGTGGTAACACACTCAGGAGCTTCTCTCATGTCCTCCTCACTTTTCTCCTTTTAATTTCCTGTCCCGTTACCTCCCTGTACTCCTCAACCAGCACTAGAGCAGATGGAGATCCTCTTTGGGCGAACCATTGCCCTGCCCAGGTAAAAATGCACAGGAAATCTGAAAAAGTCTAGTCTGGAGCTCATCCCATACCTCCTCAGTCCCCTCTTTACCTCTTTCTTTGGGGTGATCATCACCCCAATCAGGGATGTAGAACCACTTCCCCAGACTGCACAGACCTTCAACAATCAAAAAACCTCCAGTATGTGGAACTTTCAGATCTTAGGATGTTAGTTCCTTTTGTATCAAATAAATAGCCTTAAGATACTTTATTTCTTGGTGCTGCTGGTGCTTCCAGGGTAGAAAGCAGTAAGAGACAGAAAGCTACAGAGCAAAAGATTGTACAACTGATCTGGTTTAAAACGAGGTCTTCTGTAAGATTCAAAGCCATAACTTTAAGAGGCAAAAAGCATATGTTGCTTCCTACAAATTTCACACATTTCTGCAGTTCCTCAGAAAATCTCCAGGAGCAGAGAACCAAAAATGCAGAAAGCTGAGGAAGAAGGAAGGTTCCTGGCGCACCAGCTCCTAACCAAACATCACCAGTGGATTACTTGATCTTACTTACTAGAAATTAAGCCTCAGTAGAAGATTTTCCCTCTGCAAACACCTTTGGCTTCCTTCTTGGAGATCAGGAGAATACCATTGCACACATAGAATATAACACGTGCCTTGAAATTAATTAATTAATTAATTAAAGATGACGACTATTTCTAACTGACATAGCATGAGAAGCAGTCCAGGTGAATTTAAATGACAAGGTATGTCATGGATTAGTGCTCGAGATATTTGTTTGAACACTGAACAAAATATTTGTAATTTTGAAATTCATCCTAACGAAAATCCTGAAACAGTACAGAAAACCTTGATAACTGTTCATCACAATGTGAAAGAAATACATCGTGTTCTGGAAAGGGTAGGAAAAGATGCAGAACATAAATGGTGGGACACACTTTCCAGATGGTCACCTCCTGTTACAGGTATCCTGAACAAGTTGTGTCACCCCATTGTTGCTCTCCTGATTTTGGTCTTGATTAATTTTGTTTTGTCAGCAATATTCTATATCATAAATTGGAGAATGATGAAATGATTGACACAATTAACATTTATATTGAACACACACAATCTGGTTAATGTCCAATCTGGTTAATGTCCGATCCACTGTGGACACCCTNGCAGAACATAAATGGTGGGACACACTTTCCAGATGGTCACCTCCTGTTACAGGTATCCTGAACAAGTTGTGTCACCCCATTGTTGCTCTCCTGATTTTGGTCTTGATTAATTTTGTTTTGTCAGCAATATTATATATCATAAATTGGAGAATGATGAAATGATTGACACAATTAACATTTATATTGAACACACACAATCTGGTTAATGTCCAATCTGGTTAATGTCCGATCCACTGTGGACACCCTTAAAGTTATTGATGCATGGCAAATTGCGTGGGGAAACCCTAATTACAAATTGCAAAAGGTGGATTGCATGAGAATAAGATGAAGAAATTTTCATGTATGTTTAAGAAACACATTGATTTCTCTTTCTAACCCATTTCTGATTATTTGAGAATTGTCAAGACTGCATAAAAACCACTTTAAGTGGACATGTAGTCACTTGGACCTTGGTATATCACACCCACTATGAATGCAAGGAGCGAGTATTAAACACATGCACACATAATAAGACCATCTATGGGAGATGCAAAACCACAAGAGGGGTAACTTACTATAATCCGAAGGCCAGTCCCAAAGACTGGTGGATAGAGGTTTGGTCTGTCTGCCAAGGGTGAACTCTTGGGAAAAACACGAGAATGAGATTTGGACAAGCCTGTGAGTGTGATATTTGAAGTTGTGCCCAGCACTGTTTGCCTTTGCCCTATAAGAAAATGCATTATGGATTTTAACTCTTAGTGAGATTGTTGCTCACACAGGCAAGCATTTGGAGCTGCTGTGTTGCAACACTAGCATGAAATGCCTGTGCAGACAGCACAATAAATTAAACACACGGGTTAGAATTATGTCAGGAGATTGATACTCTATGTACCAGAGCGGGTCCTACTAGCCACCACAATAAGGCTGTAGAAATCCACTGAAAGGCTCTTTAAGTATCAGGAGCAAACAAACGTGTAATACCATATCCCCGCATGCTGGAGGCAGCAAGGTCACACCACAAGAGCTCCTTCAGCTTCAGGCACACCACTTAAAGTCCCAATGGACCACCAAAGCCAGGGCCGTGTCCCGCTCACCATCCCGCTATTACAGAGATCAGTTTTCGCTGGAGAGAACCACGGAACTCAGTGAGGATCTGAGGGCATCCACGCCGGAGGCCGATCCTGGGGGAGCCAAGACCACTGCCCCCTCAAGCATTTCACGCCTTTTCTTGCCCGAGGAGATCGGCACACGCTTCCTGCCACAGCGTGAGCGGACCGAGAAGAAACAGGAGGAGGAGAAAGGGGAGAGAGGGAAAACGCCCCGACTGGGACGCGTATCTGGCGGCTCTGCGGGCGGACCTGCTGGTGCAGCAGGCGGCCAGGGGCGCAGGGCAGGTGAGAGCTCGCCACCGCCTCAGCGGCGCCCAGCCAACTCTCTAATACCACCTTGGTAGTGGTAGAAAGCCTTACGTATTGTATTTCTTGCTGGAGGTGTGTGTGAAAGACTGGCAGAATCCCAGTTCCCACACGGATGCCAATAATAATTTTCCCCCTATTTATACATTTTAACACACAAGGAAATTAATGTTCATAGGTTCTAAATTACATAATTCTCTTTCATCAGTTAGTATTCTACCTTCTACTGGCTAATAATATCTCATTTTCTGCAACAATTAATCCATACCTTGAGTTTTTCTAGTACCTTTTTCTCTCTAGAAGGATTTTCCAGCACAACTACTAAGCCTCCATTCATATTCTTCTTTTTCTTCTGGTTTTTGCAAAATGTCCTTCCAGATGTATTATGCAATGTATCTTTCTTTTACAGGCTTTGGTCATTGAAGCATATCAAGCATAGTTCAGCAAAACTTACAGTTTTAGTACTTTTCCTAAGGTATGTTCTCACCAAAGTAGCTGGCTAAAAGTAATATAAGGCCTAACACAGCTTATGATTAATTAAAACAAGTAATAAAAAGTTGCATTAAAACCATTAAAAATTAAAACATTTATGTCATGTCCTACATTGATGGTAACTCATTTTTCTAGATCTGCAAAATGAAGACGCACCTGCAATAATGATTTTCCAGAGATTTTTGTGCTTTATGCATGTGTTATTAAAAATACCATTATGATAGTCCATAAGAGGATTATCATGTTCCAAATGCTGGAGTTCTCAGAAGTTCAACATGTCTGTGTGTGTGTCTTGGAAAGGTCGGTCATATAAGTCACGCTTTAGTAAGCACAAGATACTTTTATGTTAAAATGAATAAAGCAGGAGAAATATCCTTTTTATTTTATATCTAAAATAATTTTTGCTTAATTTTTGTCTAAAATAATTTTTGTTTAATTTTGCATCATTTTCTTCCTAATCTCTGCTGACCCCCCCAAAAAGAAAATATATGGACATACGAAGAAAGTTGTTTCAATGTCACAAGAATGGGAGCCAAAAGTTTAATTCTGTAACATTTTTTTCCTTTTTCCATGTTCTCCCTAATGTTCTGGTTGAGTTTTGTTTATTTTGGGGATTTTTTTAAATACTTGACTAAATTCCTGGGATTTTTATTTCCCTTCTAATTTGTACTAAAACCTCACTGAAACATCATTTGGGAGTAGTTTGCAAAGCGGTGTTTTTGCACTGATGAAGCTTGAGAAAAAAACAACACTTTTCTTTTGCAAGTATGAAACAACAAAATCAGAGCAGGTGCTGAGAGTTGTGGAGGAAGAAGTGGTTGGTTTGTCTTTGTAATAAAGAGCAGTGTTCATGACGAGGGAGGTTTGCTCTTGGTGGTACACGAGAGCTGCCTGAAATGGGCCCCTGCTGGAATGAGGTGGCCACGAGGTGGAAGTATAACCCAAGAAACGAGCCAGCTTCTGCAGCCCTTCTCTTACGACAGAGCTCATATTCCCTTTTTTCACCAAGAGACAAAGCGGGAACATAGGGTAGGGGTAAACCAGGCAAGTTAGTCTTCTGACTAGATCCAGGGTAGGAACCATCTCTCTGCCCTTCCATAAAGTTCTCTCTCTCTCTCACGAGAGGGAAAGGTCTTTCATGACCCCTCCCAGGCGAGATCTCGACCCGAGGACGACAGTTCTTCCGAAATTCTCTGTTGTCCAAGTGTCACATCAGGATGCAACTTTTAAGTACTGGCTTTTCCACTGTGTCATAATGATCCCATCCCAAAGTACATAGTTCAGATCCTACCGCAATGCACAAAAAGTCTGTCCAAAGGATCTCTGCCGAGCTCTCAGCTAGCTCCAGGATTCTATTTCTGGACTCCGAAAAACATCTACAGCTTTTTTCCATCTTTTATCTCCATCTTCAGTCGTGGCTTAGATGGATTCTGCACCACTGGTTCCTTCTCTCTAGCCCATAGTTTACACCATGGTCAGTCCATTCCATGAACAGCAGCGGGATGCCTGGAAGAACATTTCTGCCCCTTCTCTCGTGGGCCTAGATGGGCCTTCAATCTCTCAGCCTCCCGATGAACTGGCCTCTACATCTTGCTACTCAGTGTTTTTTCTCTTCTCTCCCAAATATGTTATTCACAGAGATGTCTCTATCTCTATAACCTTGAATGCCATGGCAGCGACTGTAGCTGAGAGCTGAGCTGTTAGCCCCCTCACTGCCAGAGCAGCAAAAAAGCCCTAAACCATAACGAAATGTCTGATGCTTCTGCACTGAAATGCCTAAACCCTGAAGTATGGTATTATTTTGTGTCAACACTATGGGCAGATGTTTTTGTTATATAAATATGAGTTTCTCTGTGTGCAAGTTGGAGTAATTGGGCAAGGAATTCCCAGTGTAGTCCTTCAGTTTAGCTTCCAAGGGGGTGAGTGCAGGAAGGAACTTGGCCAGGAGAGCGGCTTGGAGTGACAGCAAGGAAAAGTTGTGTGGCTATGAGTTGATGCTCTATGAGACTACCAGTAAGAGAATTAAGAAGTTATTTTGATCCTGTGGAAATAAACAGGGCTGTGTCCAGGCACATAGAAACAAACCAGCACAGTGTATTTCTTGAGGGAAAGCAAACCTACCTGTTGAATACCAGAGTAACTGTCTGTGCAGTTTGAGTTGGGTGAATGGGCTGGTTTTCTGGGGATGGCCTGCCCCAAGACAGTGTTTGGGGAGCATCCCTGATGGTGAGGAATAAGGGAACGTGTCCTCATCCTCTGTTCTCAGACTCACATCAGCCTGCTTTTCCTCAGCGCTGCACCTGCATTTCCCGCTGGTACCATGTGCCCTGCTCCAAAATTGTGCAGATCAGTTTGTGTGGGGACAATATCCATGTAAATTGTGCTTTCTTTCCCTTTGACATGATTGAGCCTCTTCTCTGTCTGTTTCTGGGAAGCTAAAGACAGCTAGTCGTGACGAGGTTTTTGTTACAGCAGTGATCAGTCGCATCCCATGCAGGAGGAAAAGCTGCCAGGTTTGTTTTGGATGCACAAGTGACTTGCCTAAGGTTGACAAGTTCTCTTAATAATTTACTCTGAATCTCTTTCTTATTTGTTTTATTTTATTCCCCAAGTTGATGTAAAAGAAGGTTATGGTTGCTTTGAGTCTCTCTGAGGTGGGTTTCACTTCCATGGGACTCTTTCTTCAATGTACTGAGGATCCTAATTTCCACAGTCCTTTCTCATTAGGATTCAGCAGGAAAATTTCTCTCTGAAAATGGACAATTAAATTGTACATCATAGCAGTATGGTTTGATTTAAGGGGGTTTTTTTAATAGGAAATCTTTTAACTTGAGATTTCCACGTTCTAACTTTTATAACATGCATGATATCTCTTAATTGTTTGGCTCCTTGTACTGCAACTCCCCCAAATACCTATTAAATTCAAACATCCTGTTTATGTGTCTAAGATATTGTTACTGACAATGTGTGATTTTCCTTATTAACACCTATTTCCCTTTATTTTGCTTTTTAAACCATGTCGTGGCCCTCACAGCCCATGGGTCAGTCATGGCCATTTTGTGGCAGCCCATGGGTCAGTCTCCACCATTTTGAACCAGACCAGAGGCTGATTCATGCTCCAGGGGGGTTGAGGGGAGCAGTGGCCATCCCTCCAATGAAAGGCTCCCTCGGGTCCCTCCACACGTGCTTCCAACCTGGATGTTTTGAGCCAGTGAACCATTCTTCTGGTCTCCTACAGTCATAAAGCTGGAAGTGCAGTCTCGGAAGCAGTTTGGGATGTTATTAAACAATGAAGCAATGGACAAAAGCGTCGCTTCTCCTTGCAGGGGGTTGGAGCGAGATGCCCTTTAAAGGTCCCTTCCTAGCCAAACTATTCTGATTCTAAAACTGTGACTGAGGTACCTGTGTGTAAATAGATTTATTAAAGACCGTTTGCTTTTGGGTCAGTCTGGGATGCTTGTGGGATGTTTGTGGAGCTGTTCCTCTGGAGTGTCATTATTTATGCCAGTTTTAGATTTGTGTTTGTAACTGCAGAGAAGTGTCTGACCAACACAGATTGTTTCATAATCAGTCCTAATGTTTATGCACTATGAGCTTGAAGCAGTTGTAAGCCCAAACTGCCAAGAGCATTCAGATGAAAGAGAAAGATTTGCACTCATCCATATGTACCACCAGAGCAAGGAAATAAATTTCCTCCCATGTTTCCTGTTGTATTCTCAGGTGAGCATTTCCTGAACTCGACTTTTTCTGGTATTATGTCATCATTGTCTCCTCCATTTGAAACAGCTCCTATTTCAGCACTGACCATTGAGGATAACACATACAGTGTGACCGTAGAGAGCTACAGAGCTGCTGTTTGTACAAAGTCATGCATCTCTAGGTCTTACTGTGATTATGTAATAAAATGTTGGTTTTCATACAGGCACGAGCACACACANTCACTGGCAGGGCAGTTGGTGATCGAAGTAGGCTTGGTGCAACAGAAAGTTTGTTACAAACTCTTTTCATGTTTCTCAGTTGGCAATTAGGAGCCTTAGTGACCTCGTGATGATTTCAGTAGCCTGTTAGAAAACCCACAGACCTAAATGTTGCATCCCAGGACAAAACTGATGATCCTCTCTTCTGTTGTTCATGTACCAAAGGAAATAATTTGCTCCTGAAAGTAAGTGGTGTAATTTTTATGGCATTTTATATGTTGCAATTAATTGATAATCTCTTCCATTTCAAGTGATGCTACAGTGACTATTACTCACAGATACACTCAAGAAGAGCAGCTGAAGATCCACATGCAGCTCACTGACGTAGCAATAGTAACTGCAGGCAAAACTACTTGTTGTAGCTACTCCATCTGCAACACGTAATACCTAAAAAGACGTTTGGTTTCATTTCTTTTTACATCTTCTTCCCTCCTGAGAGAAAACTACTTTGGTTGGCAGAGGGGAATTTAGTCTCCCCATTTTGGAGATACTCTATTACTGGGATAAACATTCCTCTCAGAGCACAGAACTGATGGAATTCCTCAAGAAGACAGGTGAACTGTAATTTTTAAGTGGGAAAGTCCCATCACTCAGAGGTGGAGGTTTCATGGAAGGAAAGAAATTCCAGACAGGAAACATAGAGTGTGGACTCAGTTCATTATCTAGACTTTGAAGTGACCTTTTAGGTTTTCTGGGTCCCAACTGAGGAACGTCTGCATGAGGGATACCAAGTTGCTTTATATTTAATGTGCTAAGAAAATATGAAAAAGCTGAGGCAGTTTGTGGTGGCTGTTTTACCTGGAGTTTCTTAACAGCAAAAACATCCTGCCCCAGGACACTACAAAGCTGGAAGGTAATGAGGGTGCCCAGTGCTGAGGCTGGGCCTCTGGTCAAGTGTGCAGGGGTCTCCCAAATAGCTATAAATAGCCAGACATAGTGTCTTGTAGGAGCTTCCCTTTAGAACATCACCATCCTCTGCTGGGACTACCATAACAGTTAAAATTGCTTGTTAGTTGAGCGTGTTTCTTGAGCCAAAAGCAGCCCCATGGC
>WEKX01006276.1:87648-100753 GCA_013390025.1 Pitta sordida | reverse complement strand
GTGACCTCATTGCTGTTTACAACCACCTGCGGGGAGGTTGCAGCCAGATGGGTGTAGACCTCTTCTTCCAGGCTGACGACACCAGAACGAGAGGGCACGGCCTCAAGCTACGCCAGGGGAGGTTCAATCTTAACGTTAGGAAGCGGTTTTTCACAGAGAGAGTGATTGCATATTGGAATGGGCTGCCCAGGGAGGTGGTGGAGTCGCCATCCCTGGAGGTGTTTAAGAGAAGACTGGACGAGGAGCTTAGTGACATGGTCTACCTGGGGGGTGTAGGACTGGATGACCCCGGGCCCCTTCCGGCTCGAAGTGGCCTGCTAGGCTGTGAGGCATCTAGGTTGGTGTTACACTCTGGGATGTGCTCTCGGTCTCTGTACGGGTGTTAGATGGTGAGTTGGACTAGATGATCCTTGTGGGTCCCTTCCAACTCTTAATATTCTGTGATTCTGTGATTCTGTGATAATTATTTTCCATGTGGGATGTATCAAGAAATATTCATATGGACTTTGAAGGTCAGTGAAACTCTCTTTATATGAACCTGTTGAATAAATACATTGAAGTCCAGAGGATTCATTCATTGTAACTACGTGGAAAAGGGAGTGTTACGTTAATGTTACATTATTTGAGACAGGAAGTGTTACTTTTAATTTCAGCATCATTTAGAAGACACAGATGAGCTCTCCTGGCAGCATGATGAACAAGGTGTTTCCAGGTTTCTTTAATCCTTTGAGTCTGTGAAGTGTTTCAAGAGTAACACATAATTCAAAATGGTTTTTACTCCTTCTCTAGCAGGGGGTGTCCCACTGTAACAGCAAATCATTATTGTACCACAGCTTCTCAAGACTCTGTTTACACATTCCCTCTACACTTGTCTGTGAAATGGTGAACTTTGACTTTGGAATTATCCTTTACATTGAGGTTTTAAGGTGGGTTCATCTGCAAGTGCTGAACATCTTGGTCCTGGCAAGCTGAGCAGATAAAAATTGTTGTTACATATTGATCTTTTTATGTTGAACATGTTGCAGAGCAAGCTCACAGTGTAAGCTGATTAAATATCTCTGCTCTAGAGGAGCTCCAGACTGGAATAGCAGGATTGTGGGAGTTGAAAATTAAAGCTTATTGGCAGAGTTGAGTATGGGAAGCTTAGACAGCATTTACCTACATTATTAATGGTTGTCCACAGTTCCTTATTTTGATAAGTATGAAAATCACCCACAGGTTCTTTTCACAGTTATTAACATCTTGGCTGGCATAATGTCTGAAAGCTTAATTATATTCTGAATGTTTCTAGCCAGCTGTGTCTGTTTGTAGTTACATCACTCCATTAGTTCCTGCTGCATTTGCTCATCATGTCTCATAGTAGTGTGTTAGAGTTTGTGAAATACGTGCATGAGTGGAGCTGAGCGACTATCTGAGCAGGTACCCCCTGTGTGTATGAAGTGATGTGAAGTCATGTGATCTAAAAACTTAAAAAAGGATATAGAAAACCAGAAAAACAGAAGATAATGGGAGAGATTACCATGGATCACCTCAGCTGTGATCACATTTATCTAAAATGTTATTGATGTGTTTCCCCCCAAAACCTCCCCGCAATAAGCTGAAAGGATATGTGTCTTGTAGTGCATCTTATTTTGGATAATGCACTGAGTATTAAGCAAAAAGGATATGTGTCTTGTAGTGCATCTTATTTTGGATAATGCACTGAGTATTAAGCAAACTTAGACTTATCAGGCCTTTTGGCTAAACTAAAACCAGAAGACAGAATCAGGAAATTGGTCTCTGGCAGCTTAATTGTTTAGTCTAAAAATCTGCCTGATGCTTAACAAGAGTATCCCAACATACAGAATTAAACTTAGGGGTTCTATTTCTTTATATGTCCTGGTAATTTCTTTTCTTTAGGTTCAGCAGATATTAGGAAGAAAATTATGCAAAATTAAACTAAGGGGATTACTCCTGCTTTTTTTTTCTATTTACAGAACAGTATATGACACACCTACCCAATAAACATAGCCAGTCATGATGAACATCCATTCCTTTGGGAACAGAAGATGAGAACATTCTTATGCAGCATCACAACAGCATATGGTGTCCCAGATACATCGCATGAAATCATGTCACTTAGAACCTATGAACATTAACTTCTTCGTGTGCTAAAATGTATAAATAGGGGGAAAATTATTATTGGCATCCGTGTGGGAACTGGGATTCTGCCAGTCTTTCACACACACCTCTAGCAATAAATACGTAAGGCATTCTACCCCTACCGAGGTGGTATTAGAGAGTTTTATTTATCCCGAGACTTTTGGAGTGCATATTTGGTAACAGCAGCAGAGAACAGAAGCAGGCTCTGGTCCAGAAAACATCTGTTTGTGCCCAAACTGACACAACCAGTTCTCGATATACTGAATACCTAGTGGGGGGGGGGGGGGGGGGGGGGTCAGACGCTTATTTATTTCAGCGGCTGTTCAGCTCTCTCGTCTCTGCCCGTGAGGAAGCTCAAAGCCAAGGCACCGCTCCCAGCACAGGCACTCGGGCTGTGCCCGGGCGGTCCAGGGGGGGCCGAGCCCGTCACCCCCTCACGCCTTTCGCGCCTTTCGCGCCTTTCGTGCCTGCAGAGCGGGGCGCGCACTTCCCGCCACAGCGTGAGGCGACCGAGAAGGAGGAGGAGGAGTAGGAAGGAGCGAGGAGGAAAACGCCCCGATCGGCACCGCGCACCTGGCGAGGCTGCGAGGGGAGCTGTTGGCGCTGCGAGTGAGGGCTCGCCAGCGCCTTAGCGGCGACCAGGCCGGGAGGAGCAGCGCGGAGGAGGAGGAGGCGCAGCAGAAGGCTATGGTGGCCACCGCCATGTCGGTCTGTCCACGGGGACGAAAGCGACGCCGTAACCAAGCGACGAGGGGAGGAGCCGAGGCAAGTAGCGGCGCTGAGGTGGCGGCGGGGCGGGCGGAGCTGAGGGATGGGTGGAGCTGAGGGAGAGCCGGAGCTGAGGGACCATCGGAGTCGCCGGTCGCCAGGATAGGAACATCGCGCCTGAGTTTACAGAGGGAGTCTCCCAGATGAGGCCCCAACGTCGGACTTTGTTTGCAGCCTCCTTCCCGTGATGTTCAGTTCCTCTTTATCAGCTCCCCCGGCCCCGCCGCGACTCCGCTCCCGCTATTTGCCCTGGCTCCTCCCCCGGTCGCTTGGTTACGGCGACGCTTCCGTCCCTGAGGACCGACCAACATGGTGGCGGCCACCTCAGCCTTGTCCTTCTCCTCCTCGCTGCTCTGCCCGGGCTGGGCGCCGCTGAGGCGGTGGCGAGCTCTCACTCACCCTGCTCCCCTGGCCGCCTGCAGCACTAGCAGCTCCCCCCGCAGAGCCGCCAGGTACGCGTCCCAGTCGGGGCGTTTTCCTTCTCTCCCCTTTCTCCTCCTGTTTCTCCTTGGTCCGCTCACGCTGTGGCGAGAAGCGTGTGCCGATCTCCTCGGGCAAGAAAAGGCGTGAAATGCTTGAGGGGGCAGTGGTCTTGGCTCCCCCAGGATCGGCCTCCGGCGTGGATGCCCCTGGATCCTCACTGAGTTCCGTGGTTCTCTGCGGCGAAAACTGATCTCTGTAACAGCGGGATGGTGAACGATGTTCTGTATGTCCTGATTTGATTGTGCTAGTTTTGGCACTAACAGCTGTATTTCTATACCAGTGCAGGTCCTGCTTCTGTCCTCTGCTGCTGGTAACTGTTTTTTCCAGGTACGCAAAGCATAGATGTTCCTGCAGTACACTGCTTTTCCAGAGGTTTTCATGCAGTATGTATGGGATATGTAAAAGCCCCTTGGGATGCTCCACACAGTCCTGGGCTTTTAGTGTACAGGTTGATCTAAAGCAGAAGCTGAGCCCTTCTATTTTGTCATTTTCTGCAAGTGACTGGATTCATTAACAAGAGGGATTCAGTTAATGAATTTTCTATTGTAAACCCACAGTGGATTGAGGATAAGAGCCTCGATGCGTGGGTAGGAGAACAGTGGGAGCAGATGGCACAGTAACACTTATAAAATGTGTCTTTTAACCTGGTCATTGCATGTGTCATAAATCTGTTTTTATATCTGTCACAGACCAATGCTTTGCCAAGGCTTTCCTGTGGATAAAATTTAAAATAATAATAATAAACAACTTCTTAATTTCAGTGTCTTGAACATCCTAGTGATGTACAGGTGATTCTTTACTTCTTTGTGTGGTTCTTGTATAATATTTCCATCCAAGGACTGAGACTGTTGAGATTCTAAACCAAAGAAGTGTCAGCATATTTCAGTACATGCTAATTTATATTTGGCCTCTGTCAAAAATGCTATTTATCATCTCTCTTCCCAGCAGCTACAAAATAGATAAAATAGAATTACTGTTTTCATCGATACCTTTCTTAACTTGAGAGTATCCAGACAGCTGCTGGAAGGCAGTAGGGGGTGGCCCTTCTGGAGTAGGGCTATCCAATAATTTCTTGCCAAGGTAAAGTTAATTTTTCAGATTAATTTTGGATTGAAACATTTCTGGGTTTTATGTTTTTGTGTTTTAAACCAGGCTTTTACTAGGCTTGTACGAGTGACTGCTGTTCTGGAAAGATCCAGGTGCTGAAGAGCATTATCCTATAACCTCCTGGCTAGAATATCACATGTATTTTGTTCTAGTTTTTTGTGTTTATGGGTGGTGGTTTTAATTTCTGTATTTGTGTGTTTCTAGCACTGTATTTCTGTTCACTTGCTCTGGTTTTGATGGCTGAATGACTGAGAAGAAATCCAACCTGATGGGGTTGGGTTTTAGTGAGGACAGGCCTTGCAAACTTCATGAGTCTGTGGCCAGACTTTCAGGAAGATGTGTGCACTTCACATAGTTTGCTTATAGGCTGGGAAAACTTACCGTTTGACAAGACATTTATAGTAAAAGTGGCACAGAAATGTGATATACATTCCTATGGATTGGAAATATCTCTAGAACTAAAATATATGGTTAAATCCTTGTACTGTGTCAAGTAGACAGCGCTGCTGCTGAGGTGAACATCAACTGCTTCTCTAGGACAATGGGAACATGGGAAGGCATGTCTTGTGCCAGGGGCATGCAGAGCTGACATATAAACAATGAAGAAGAGAGAGAGAGGTCTATGAAAATGAGCACATACAGAGCAGACCACACAGAAAAGGAATGAAACCAGCTGTTGGCTAAGTTACTTTTCTTTCTACTGTAAGTATTTTAGTAGTACAGAAGCTCGTGTTTGTGTGTAAAATGGAAAGAAGCAAGGTATTTGTGGGTTTTGTGGGCTGAGTGTGTTTCTGATCAACAGTTGGATCAATTCTTCTTAGCAGAGTGTCTGTTGTCATTTTTCTTCTGTTTTGCTTTTTTTTTGGTGGTGTTGTTTTTTTTTAACTAGGCACTGTGATTTTTTTTAATTATAATGACTCCTGTCACTCTAACTCAACTGGGTCCCTTACTAAACTATCAGTTACAAATCACAGTTGTGTTGAAATAACCTATTCAGTTCAAGGCAGGGATTTTTCAATCTATGTGTGTACCTGTTATTCTCCTGATCTCCAAGGAAGGAGGGTGTTTGCCAAATGTTTTTGCAGAAGGAAAATCTTCTACTGAGGCTTAGTTTCAAGTAAGTAAGATCAAGTAATACATTGGTGGTGTTTGGTTAGGAGCTGGTGAACCAGGAACCTTTCTTCTTCCACATGTGAGTCTCACCTTACATTCATCCCTCCTGCTGCTTTGGCTTCCCAGAAATTGTTTTAAATGTCATGGTGATCATGAATGATGGTCTTAACTGCATCTGTTGGTGTGTGGTCATTGTTCTGAGATGTAAAATGAAAGCCTCGAGTTGTTTTATGTGTTTTAGCTCCTTATTTTCCCTTTAGGACCTGCTCCTGGATGGTGGTGTCAGGGGAACAAGCAGGCTAGCAGGAGCACAAGCTCTGTTAACTGTAGTTGTTACCTGGAGTGGAAAACACGCCCTAAGTTGTTTCCTAGGAGATGAAACAGAACTAAATTCAAGATTGAAATTCATTTTTAGGATCACGAAGGGAAATAGAGACATCAAAGCACAGGCAATCTTGTAAAACCTCCTCGCCTGTGCTTTCCATGCAACTAGTCCAGGAGTCATCAGGCTCCACACTGTATGCCTGGAAAAAACTTGGCTCAAACACACAGTCTTAAAGCATGAACTGAAGAAATTAATACTCACCACATCTGTTTCCATTAGAGTTTTTAATCTTGGATATTTTGGCATTCCTTTCTACAGGTGTCAAGGCAGTAAATCAATGCTCTCAGAATGTTAGAGTTTATGGCTAGATGCATTTTGGATTAATAACTGGAATTTATTGTCTGGTGTGGGCTGGTTCTGAAATGTCTTCCCAAGCGAGCGCTGGAAGTGCTGATGCAGGTCAGGTAGTTTGTGTCATTCACTGACAGTGAATTGTATTTCTACAATATTGAACATGGATTTTTTCTGTGATTCTGACCCTCTGTGACTGTCTCTGTTTTCTCTTGTATGATTTAAATAAATTAAGGTTTTCGTTTACTCTGCACCCTGTCTTGCTATTGCACTCTCAAAACCTTACAGGGGAAACAGCAGAAAGTATCTCTTTTTGTGAAAAAAAGAACATTGTAGCATTTGGTGAGGAATGGAATGTGGAATGTTCTAGTCTTACTTCTAGGAAGGAAGTAAAATAAGAATCAGTAACAACAGAGATAAGCATTTGTAGTGGCTTTCACAAATAATATTGGACCTTTTAAAAGCATGTTTTCATGGAAAATCATGGGAAATATTTTCATTTGCTTTTAATTGAAGCAGCAGTTTCTATTACTGCCAAATAATTGGTAGACAGTAATGACTGTTACTACTGGAAGTAGTTACAACTCTTCCTAAATAGTGACAGTCTCCAAATGATAATATAATTTTGGTTGGATGTTCGAGCCCAGAGAGTGGTAGTTAATGGTGTCACATCCAGTTGGTGACCAGTTACTAGTGATGTCCCACAAGGGTTGGTATTGGGTCCGGTCCTGTTTAACATCTTCATTGATGATATTGATGATGGGATTGAGTCCATCATGAGCAAATTTGCAGACGACACCAAACTCAGAGCATGTGTTGATCTGTTAGAAATTAGGAAGGCCCTGCAGAGGGACCTGGACAGACTGGAGAGATGGGCAGACTCCAGTAGGATGAGTTTTAACAAGTCTAAATGTCCGGTTCTGCATTTTGGTTGTAATAACCCCAAGCAGAACTATAGGCTGGGGATGGAGTGCTTAGAGAGTGATCAGGTGGAAAGGGACTTGGGGGTATCAGTTGAAAGCGAACTCAACATGAGCCAGCAGTGTGCCCAGGCAGCCAAAAGGGCCAGTGGCATCCTGGCCTGCATTAAGAATGGTGTGGCCAGCAGGGCAAAGGAAGTTATCCTTCCCCTGTACTCCACACTGGTTAGACCACACCTTGAGTACTGTATCCAGTTCTGGGCCCCTCAATTTAAGAATGAGTTCAGAGAAGGGCAACTAGGATGATAAAGGAGCTGGAAGATAAGCCCTATGAGTAATGGCTTAGGGAGCTGGGTCTGTTTAGTCTGGAAAAGAGGAGGCTCAAGGGTGACCTTATTGCTGTCTATAATTATCTAAAAGGAGGTTGTAGACAGGCAGGGGTCGGTCTTTTCTGTCTGGCCATTGGAAATAGAATGAGAGGTCATGATCTTGCGCTCCAACAAGGAAGGTTTAGACTTGACATTAGGAAAAAGTTTTTCACCGAAAGAGTGATGCAACATTGGAATGCGTCGCCCATGGAGGTGGTTGAATTGCTGTCCCTGGAGGTGTTTAAGGGTAGACTGGATGAGGTGCTGAGTGTCATGATATAAATGTTATGGATGTTAGGATTTAGTTGGATTATAGGTTGGACTAGATGATCTTCAAGGTCTTTTCCAACCTTACCTATATTATGATACTACTATAATAATTTCAAAAGTATATAATGTTTTGACTTTTTCATTGTTTTTCATTGTTAGTCAAACAAACCAGGTGGTCCATTTCAATGGCAAGGAGTGCAAAATGTGCAGTAAGTTTGAGCAAATTCTGTTCAAACTGCATTATTTCATAGTGCAGTTGGGATCAGCTCAATTTGTCATAGCTAGGAATATTTGCTCTGCCATGACTCTGTGACTCCTTACAGAGCCCTGCATGAGGGAAAGTGAAGCGTCCAGTTGGTGCCTGAGCTTTTTGCAGTGACTCCAACAGCAGAGAACATGGAATCTCAGCCTCAGAAAGCTTCTCTGAAGCTTGATTGACATGCCTTAATTGTGCTAATTTGTCTTTTAAGTTATTCTAAAATAATCATTAGGTATTACAAATGTTGCCAAGACTTCTGGCATGTAGTCTAACCACACATTGCAAATTCTGTCTGATAAAGGGATCTTCCTGTGGATTTTACATTAAAGCTTACTCTATTAAAAAAAATACAATCTGATAACAAACCAGCAAACCAAACCCAGCATTTTATGTTGCTTTTATTTGAGTATGCAGATACAATTAGCAGTGCTGCTGAATTCAACAGGAGATGTCTTTGAGCATTTAAAAAAAAGAAAATATATACTGAAGTTCCCAGAAACCCTATAACAGTTTTCTTCATCTTGACCGCTTGCCAAACTGTTCTTCAGCTGACCTTGGTTTTGATAGATCTGCTCACCACTTGAGTAAAAGTTTTGGTATAACACTTACTTGTAGACAAGCCCTTTGGTTCAACAACTGAGGAAAATCCCTGAAAGTTATCCCTGCTGCATTGTAACCTCTCCGTTACAACCCCAGCCATTTGCGAGGAGAATTTCTCGTAGTTTTGCTTCAACCGTTTGCAAGTTTCCCCAGCCAACGCATGCGCAGTGCCTCTGCTCTGCTGAGGGGCAGTGCCAGAGCTCCCTGTGGGGCGGCGCCGGCCCGGCCCCACGGGGAGGGCCAGGAGTCATGCTGTCCCCTGTTACTCTAAGCGCAGCTGGGGATCTGGCCCCCCCCCAGGCGCATGTTACTGTTTCCATGGCTACAGATGGGGAAGCGAAGTGCCCCAGGAAAGTGGGGCTGGGGCGGCCAGCGGGACATGCTTACTCCGCTGCCACAGCTGAACTCCCCCATGCCGCGTGGTGCTGCCGAGCCAGTGCGTGGTGCTACCGGGCCAGCACACCGCGCATGGCCGGCTGCGCAGGGCTGGTGGCACGTGACCAGTGGTGTGTGACCGGCGGTGCGGGACGGGCGGCATGTGGCGCGGGACCAGCGTGCAGCGGGCATGAGCACCGGGGCTGGGGAGGGGGCGGGAGCAGCGGCGCGGGGTTTGGGCTGTGAGCATGCATGGTCAGCAGTTGCAGAAGCGGCAGCGCGGCCAAAGAGAAATCTAGGGATTGTCGGGGGGGTCTCCCCAGGCAGAGAGGGTGCAGAAACACTTCCCTTTCCTCCCCTGTGCTCCAAAAGCCCGTGGGGAGGAGTCGAAGAGGCTCCCCAGTGCTCCTGATTGGCTGGGGGTGGAGCAAGGGGCATGGCCTGCATGCATACTAATGACCTGCACGTATTTGCAAGTTTGGCATTTCGCAACACCTCTGACATGGCCTGTTTCTCACAAATGCAGGGGTATAACTGTATAAAGCCAGGTCACAATTTTCAAGATGGTTCTCATGTTAAAAACTCAGCCCAGATGTTGCACTGCTAATGTTACCTGTATGAGACTCCTTAAGCTTGTGGCATTTTCTGTAGGGAAAAGGAGTATTGTCCCAAAGCATCCTGAAAATTATGTAGACACAAAAAAGTTCTCATCTATGTATTACAGTTGTGCTATTCCCTGAGATATCTTCACAATGTCACCATCCTTCTCTGCAGGGAATTAGAGACATTGCAGCAGTAATGGGCCACTGCTCCACGGTTCCCAACTCTTCATATTTGTTTTCGCTTTTTTGTTTTTGACAGCACAAAGGTTCTGCCCAGCAGAGAGTTGAAATTCTCTGCCTTTCCCTCGCTGACTTGTGTGTTTTTCTGTCAGATGACTCCTGCCCAGGTTTTCATTCTGGTGGCTGAAGGGGTACTTTGCTCAGAGGGAACAGTGGAATGCCAGCACTTATGGGCGAGGTGAGTAGGTGAGAGCTGGACATCACCTGGGAAAAGTTACAAACACGGGTGGTTGGGCAATGGCAGAGGTTATGCTTGTGTTAGTTTGCTCTGGGCATTGTTCTGTTTGGAAAATACCTTGATGTGCTGATGAGGGTTGGTAAATTGGTAATCCATGATCTGAAGGATTTGGGTACGTCACTGTGCCCTGGCAGCCCTCTTTGAACAGCAGAATTAGAGAAAAAAAAATCAATTAGTCAAAATATGTAATTGAACTTGTGAGATCTTTCTCTTGGAGAGAAGGGCATGGGAGAGAACTTAAAAAAGAAATGTTTTTAAAACGTTCTAATTTGTTTTAAGTGTAGAAAGAAAAAGGATCTGGTTTACATGATGCTGTAGTTGTAAAAGTTTAGTTTAACACCCTCATGGCAAGGACTGCAGTGTTTCCAGAAAGCATAAAATGCTGCTTAAAATGAAATTGCAAATAAAAGTTGGGAAAATCTAATAGGTTACATTAACAATTCTTGACAAGAAAAGGTGAACCTCTTAAAATCAAACCTATTTTCAATGTATTTTTCTGGATCTGAATTTGTTCACTTGTCCTGTAATTTTGAAAGACTTCATTAGCAAAATTCTTGTTTCCTTGCTGTGCAAAATGGTCCATTTGAAATTTTAATTTGGATCTAAGTATAGATGGAATTTAAAGGTAATATTAAATCAGAAAGAGAGGACTGGCAAATTTATTGAAATAAAAATAATTGCTATGGGGTGTACTAGGTTTATTGTCTGCATATTACAGAAACAGTGCTGTTTTGGAAACTTACAGGAGTGACATTTGGACTTAGTGGTCTTTGAGATCCAATAACAATTCTATTATTCTATGAAACCAGCACTCTACTGGAAGTTCACTATTACTACAGAAGTAGTAGAAACATATATGTAAGACATTCTAAAAATAGATTTTGGAGATAACAAAAAAAAGGGGCAGGACCGGGGTGGTGGCAGGGAGGGTGAAGCCAAGGGACAGGCGGAGCTGAAAACAGGACAAATTTACCCTGAAGATAAATCACTTCTGTCACTAGGGGAGCTTTATTTATTAGACCAGGTGTTTCTCACAGAAAAACTGTATGCTATGCTATTTATGTTTCATGCAAAGCTATTTCTGCACAGGGCATAAGAACTTGCTTTTTATTTATCTGACTGTGTGTAGATGCCCCTGGAAATACAGTGTCTTCACTGGCAATATGTCCAGCTACTTTAGTAAAATAGCGTTCGTAAAAAAAAGAAAAAAGAAAAGCTTTATAATAATTGTTGCCAGCTTGCCAGATGAGTTTCTGAGTGCACTCCTGTGTGGAAGAGGATGTTGAGCTCAGATCCATGGAAAAAGTTGCTTGGCTGTGTTTTTGCAGAAGTTGGCATTTCTCTATTTTTAATGCTAAATGCAATATACTTTTCAAGAACTTTCCCTGCCTTCTCACAAAGGTCATTGCAAATCACTGTCATGTTATTCAGGTGGCAACATTTGTAATCTCCGATCATGCTTAACCCTAACCCTCTAACTTCTCCATTGAGGCCTTCTGCTTCCATAATCTACAGCTATGAAAAATGAAGCAATTTCCTGGTTGTTCCTCTAACTATTTTATAAATGTTTTCAGTTCATCAAGTTCATTACTATACAGCACAAAATATGCTATTTACTCGAAGCTGAAACTTTACATGGAAACCAAGCCCTCTTTCTAGTTCTGTAAGAAAAAATAGTTGCAAGCATTAAATGTAGTTTTAATTTGCAACAACTGGCTTACTGTGACTGTGTACCTTTGACTGTCTACATGCATTTATCTGATGCTCTTAGGGTACAGCCAAGCTTAACTTTCTTCATGTTTAGTATCTTGAAAATTTCAAAGAGCTGATGCTAACAATTCCTAAGTCTCACGAAGACTAAAATGCTGAGAGGCTTTTGATGTGTCCTGTTTTACTAGCATTCATGCTGAAAACTGGGTGGGAAGCAAAAATCCAGAGTTACACAACAGGATATTTCCATTGCAGTTTCAGATTAACTTCTGAAGAAAAACATATGACACAGAGCAAGAGGTAAGAATTGTAGAAGTTTTCACGGATCCACACTTTTCAAAATAACATCTAACATAAGCATCTATTCCAGCAGGTAAGTTATATGTTTCAGCTTTTGAGAGAATCTGGTTGTTGTCAGACTTTTAGTCCCAGTCGTTAATGTGCACCAGGCAGAGAAAGTGAAAAATCTGTCTTGAGGGTGTGGGATTAAGCAAATATCTGCTGCTCTGGTCAAGTGGAGCCAGATGTAGCACTGTTTGGAATCCGTGGTGTTCCTGAGACAGACATATTCCAACAGTATGGTCATTTCAGATGGTCGATATTCCCAGGAGGAAAGATAGTCTGTGTGCAGTCACAGTGAAGAGTGTGAGGTCGCCTCTAAATGGCAGAAAGGGAACGGTGGGAGGGAAAGAGAAGAACATGTTTCATACTCTCTAACCATGGGTGTCTCTTGGCACTTCTGAGGTTGGGTATGGAGGTTCCTTGTCTCCAGAATTCCCTAGTGCTAGTGAAGAAGACAGTTTCACACAGATTCACAGAATATTATGAGTTGGAAGGGATCCACAAGGATCATCTAGTCCAACTCACCATCTAACACCCGTACAGAGACCGAGAGCACATCCCAGAGCGTAACACAAACCTAGTTCCTTCACAGTCTAGCAGGCCACTCCAAGCCGGAAGGGACCCAGGATCATCCAGCCCTACACCCCCCAGGTAGACCATGTCACTAAGCTCTTCATCGAGTCTTCTCTTAAACACCTCCAGGGACAGTGACTCCACCACCTCCCTGGGCAGTCCATTCCATTGTGCAATCACTCTCTCTGTGAAAAACCTCTTCCTAACATTAAGTTTAAACCTCCCCTGGTGTAGCTTGAGGCCGTGCCCTCTCGTTCTTGTGTCATCAGCCTGGAAGAAGAGGTCCACACCCATCTGGCTGCAACCTCCCCGCAGGTAG